>PVHT021183690.1:3079520-3152903 GCA_004024745.2 Catagonus wagneri | reverse complement strand
GGGAGAGTCCCCGAGCCAGGCCCCTGGAGGTCAGTGCTGGGCCCTGGAGGTGGCAAGTCACAGGCTGGCCAGGGAGGGGATCTGGTGGGAGGTCAGACAGCGGTGACATGAAAGACAAAACAGATGGGACGCAGAGGTAGGCTCCCTTCCCAGGGGACGGGGGCTGCGGGGGCCGGGGGCACAGCTTCAGGGTCCTCGCAGCCAGCGGTGGTCTGGCTGTAGGAAGGGCAGGAGTTAAAGGACCGAGGCCTGCGGGGCGGGAGGGCTGCAGGAGAGGGCAGGGGGCGAGTTGAGGACTCTCTTCCCGGAGCGGGGTTCTCCCACCCCTGTAGTGACAGCGGTGACAGCAAGGGTGGGGGAATCAGCCCCAGCTCCCCATCGACAGAATGCGAGGTGACGGATGAGATGGAGGAGACAGGGACAGCGGGAGGGATGACGTGGCCGGCGTCACACTGCCCCCTGCTGGGTCGGGTCGTACCTTCCCCGGCGGATGTTTCTTCAGGAGCCAAGGAAAGGATGGCAGAGAAAGGAAAAGGAAGGAGCCAGTGACCTTTGCTTTCTCCCAGGAAGAGGCCTTCTGGCTCCCGGGAGACCCCTCCCCCAGAGATGGGCCGGGGCCCCGGGACCTAGACGCTAATGACAGGCCCAGGGAGCGCTACCAGGAAGACCTACCAAAGCTGGGTCCTGGATTTGAGTCCTGACTGCAGCTAACACCGCGTGACCCTGGGCCTCAGGTCCCTGCTTTGTACACTGAGGGGTTAGACCAGCTCAAGGGCCCCAGACTCAGATGTCCATAAAAACAGGGTGGGGCCTGGGGACCGACCACTTGGGCCAGATTCTGCTCAGCTCCACTCTGGTCAAGCTAGAAATCCGGATTTTTTTTTTTTTTTTTTTTTTTGTCTTTTTAGGGCCGCACCCGGGGCATAGGGAAGTTCCCAGGCTAAGGGTCGAATCGGAGCTGCCAGCCAGAGCAATGCAGGATCGGAGCTGGGTCTGTGACCTACACCATAGCTCACAGCAACGCTGGATCCTTAACGCACTGAGCGAGGCCAGGGACTGAACCCACGTCCTCATCGATGCTAGTCTGGTTCGTTAACCACTGAGCCATGATGGGAATGCTGGAAATCTGGATTCTTAATGTAAAATCTCTTGTTTTTTTTTTTTTTTTTTTTTTTAAATCTGAGCAATCATTTTTTAAAAAAATGTTAAAACAAGACCCTGTGGGCTGGCTTGGACTGGGAAGCGTGATCTCTGGTTTAGCGGACCTCTCAGGGACCCCCTCGACTCCAACAGCCTGGGGTTTCGATAACCCTGGGGGTGTCGGGGGCACGTGTGTGACTTACTTAAATCCCCAGCCCGTGCCGCCCAGGACGATGGCTGCAACCAGGACAGCCCCGGCGATAGAGCCAATGATGATATTGGTGCCGCTGGGACCTGGGGAAGGAAGGCAGCGCTCGGTTGGCTGGACAGACATGGAGGACAGGAAGGACAGAGCCCCACCCCAGTCAGCCCCAGCCTCACCTTTGTGTCTCTCCGTCTCCCCCGTGGGTGGGGATGTGGGCGGGGGGTTGTGGACACTGCAGTCTTTGCCTGTCCAGTCTGGCTGACAGATGCACTTCCCTTCGTTGCTGCAGACCTAGAGATAGGGTGGGGCCAGAAGAGGTGAGCAGGGCCCTGTCCCCTCTTGTCAGCGCCCCCACGACCCCTGGCCTCCAGGTACCCACCCCATGGTGGGAGCAGATCCGACGCTCCCCACTGCCCGGGCAGGTGCTGAAGTTGAAGGCAGAGGCTGGCAGGCAGCGATGGTCCAGGCACAGCATGTTGGGCCCGCAGGCCGTGCCGTCCTCCACATAGCTCAGGTCCGAGCCATCGGCCAGCTGCACGTGGCCGCCCCTGGAGAAATGGCACAACCAGCCTCTGCCCTTGCCCCCCACTCCATCACAGCCGCAGGCTCCCCTTCCCCAGCCATGGTCTCAGTTCCCACCTGCAGTCCAGCTCCTTGCCCTGGTGGTAGAAAGTGACACTGCTGATGTCTCCCCCTAGGTCCCCCAGGCGAGGAGCTCCAGAGATATTGACACAGAGGAGGAAGCCACAGAGCACGTCCCTGTTGGGGCAGTGTGGAGACAGTGGGCCCCAAGTCTGAACTCAGACCCGACTACTGACCTTGTCGTATCTGCCCTCTCCCTATCCCCTGATTTTTCTTCTCTCTTTTTTTTTTTTTAGGAACACACCCATGGCAAATGGAGGTTCCCAGGCTAGGGGCCGAATAGGAGCTGTAGCTGCCGGCCTACACCACAGCAACCTGTGTCTGCAACCTATACCACAGCTCATGGCAATACCTGTTCCTTAACCCACTGAGCGAGGTCAGGATTGAACCTGCGTCCTCATGGATACTAGTCAGATTCATCTCCACTGAGACACAACGGGAACTCCCTCCCTGATTTTTCACATAGTCTCCCACAGGGACTCACAAGCTGCCTCATCTCTGAGAAAACCTTCCCCGGCCCCAGAGTCCCTGCCTCAGAGCTGGGGAGGCCCACCTCGGAGCTTCGACTACTCACTGTTTATTGCATTGGACCCAGCCGGACCCCTTACGTCCGCAGTTTCCGCGCTCTGTACCCTCCACATTCAGTTTCTCGTAGCAGAAGCGATCAGCAGCCGCTATAGGGAGATGATGCCAGGTATCACCCCACCCACTCCGGGACCCACCAGGGACCTCAGGCCTGCACTTCCAGCACTGGCCCGACCTGCAGTCCAGCTGGGTCCCTGAGATTCTGAGGAGCCACACATCTAGTGGAAGGCATTTCAGCCAGAGCCCGTCCCCTCTCCAGCATCTCAGTTCCAGGTCCTCCAGAGTCCCCTCTCCCCTCTCCAGCCAGACTCACCATGGCCCCAAAGGGCCTGGCATTGCCGGTCCCGGGTTTTGCAGCGACCTCCATAGCAGCGGCCCTGAGAGACGGATGGGAGACGAGAGACAGAGACACTGAGGATGAGACGAGCGACTGCACTGGACCAGAGGGAGAGGAGCTCCATCCGTCATACCTGTTCGTGGTCACAGTAGTACCCATCCAGCTTGTGCAGGTTAGGGGGACACTGCAGAGAGAGGGGCCGCACTGAGTAGAGCTGCCCCAGGACTAAAGTCTGCCCCAGGGAGGAATGAAGGGGTGCCAAGGGCCCGCCATGTGGGAGCTCAGGTCACAGGGCTCCTCCGGGTCAAGGACAAGAGGTACGGCTCGGAACTCAGACCACATGGACTGGCAGATCCCAAAGCCTCTCTAGTCTCCCTCAGTTCCCTGCACCTACTACCCAGGGCTGGGAGTTCTAAGTGCCTGGCAATGTAATAAGGACTTAGATGTTAAAACGATATTATTATCCGCTGTGATTCCTAGCACATACCAGGAACCGGGCCAAGCACTGGCAACGCCAGCCAGATTATAAATACTGCTTTAACGATTGGAGGAGCAAAGCCAGAAGGCATGAAGAACCCCTTTCTCGAAGGAGAAACTGAGGCTGCTCAGAGGCAGCAACGCCAGCAGCGGAGAGGAGGGGCGTGCACCAGTTGCCCAGCAGAGCCAAAGCGATAGAGATAGTGGTTGCCTCGCCTGGGGCTCTGCACGGTGGCCAGGCCGGGCGGACCTGGCTCGAGTCTCCGGTGCAGGTCTCCGCGATGTCGCACTCGTTCACCGCCTCTCGACAAGACACACCCCGCGGCTCGTACTAGGGAAGGGATGTACGGCTGGGCTCAAGCAAGAACCAACCACCGACCCGGCGCTTTCCTGTCTCCGCGTCCGCGCAGGGGCCAGATGCCTACCCACTCAGCACCGCCCCTCAGGCCAGCTTGCCATCCAGCCCCTCCCACCACGTCTCAGCAGTTGCCCCGCCCCTCTCCTCGTAGCCCCGCCTTCAAAAGAACGGTGGGGGGCGCACGCCCAGCCCTTCTCCTTCCCCGTTGGCGCTTTCTTCGCCCCTTCAGATTTGCTCGACCTCCAGCAGCTCTTGCTCCCTACGTCCCGCCCCGTGTCTGGACGTCTGCAGCCCAGTCCCTCCCAGTCTCTCCTCCTTCCCGCCCCAGCGGCTGGTCCCGCTTACCTTGCAGCGGCGACAGCAGAGCCCATCGCTGCACATGGCGTCGTGAGTCAGGGTGCATTTCTTGCAACAGTTCCCGCCCGAGCGGCTGCACTCCTGAGAGACGCCAGAAGAAGGCGAGTCCTGACCCTGCTCACTCAGACCCTCCTTCGCACTCACCCCCGCATCCGCCGCTCCCCATCTGGCGCCTGCACCAGTCTGGTACCTGCACCGAGCCGCAGTCGCACTCCTCCCCCGCCTCCACGAAGCCGTTCCCACACTCAGGCGGGTCCAGGAGCTGGGCCGGGAAAGCGTGTCAGGAGTCTGGCCAGAGGCCTGCCCAAGCCCCGCTCCCACGTTTCCCGCCCTGGTACCTTGAGGGGCTTGTTGAAGAGGCAGCTCCCGCCGCCCTCTTGCAGAAACTGGTTGTACTCGTCTATGCTGCAGCGCGAGAACTTGCGGGGCAGGTAGAACCTAGGCAGAGATGAAGGGACCATTCCGCTGAGTCCCTGCCAGTCCACTCTTGCCCCTTCTCAAGATTGGGATTGGGGTGCACTGGGGGATTCGGTAACTATCTCGAGGAGCTTAAGATCTACGTGCCTGGACACTGCACGAGAATCCTGCCTGCCCACCGAGGGGGAGCGATCGGTGGCGGAGGCGTGAGGGGCGCAAGGACGCGGTTTCAGCGGTCTCTGGGAAACCTCAGGACTCACAGAGTCGGAGGTCTGGTGCGCCAAGGAGCGACGGTGCCTCCAAACGAGGCTTTGGCGCCGCCCAGTGGCGACAGTGCGCACTGCAGCCCGGACAGTTAAGGCGTCCGGCTGAGGCAATGTGTTTCCCTGTGCAGTGTCCACAGACAAATGCGCTTCTTGGAATTGAGTGGTCTCCAGAGCTGGGTCTTCTGAAGACCTCGGGTCTAGGATGTTACCCAGTGCTTACTCTGGGAGTCCTCTCACCCAAGTCCCTCCCCCAGTTTGTCCCTGAGAACTCACCCAGTGTCCTCCATGATGCAACCCAGCCAGTTGTCCGGACATTTGCAGTCCCCTGAGAGGCGAGCCAGGTGAATTTAAAGGGAGGGATAAGGACTGCCCCCCTCCCATGGGCACCCTCTTCACTTGTAGAGCAGCTGGGTGTGGGGTCTTCACTGATACCTGCTGAGCTCCGGTGTTTATTCCACATCATGCCCAGGTTCTGCCCCAGCGTCTGGGCCAGGGTCACCGCCATGGCCCCCATGTTGTCATACTTGGGGTGAGGAAGATGGAGCACAAAGATGTCCACATGCCTCCAAGAGGCACCGGGCTCATGCCCATCGCAGCCCCGCTCCCTCCAAGCCCCACCCCAGCCACGCCCCCACGCTGCTCACCTCGTTCACGCCCCCACCCCTGGACAGTGAGCAGATGCCCCCCACGTAGGCAGCCCCGCTGCTGGTGCTCTGGAAAGTCCTGCCCCTGGAAGGGAGAGAGTTGTTAGGAGAGCCTGCTGCCTTCCCAGGGGTGGCCCCCCTGGGCTATGATGGGGAGACAGGTGAGCCCCCACACTGGAGCCCCTCCGTGGGGGGGGCATAAGCACTGGCCTTCATGTCAGCCTGTGTGACCTCAAGCAAGCTCCTTTCCTTCTCTGGGTTCATCTGCCCATAATTCAAATGAAGAGTTCCTAAGAGATCATCTCTATTGCAAGGACTTTTTTTTTTTTTTGGTAAGGCAACTTTTTTTTTAATTTTTAAATTTTAGGGCCACACTAGCAGCATATGGAGGTTCCCAGGCTAGGAGTCTAATCGGAGCTGTAGCTGCCAGCCTACGCCAGAGCCACAGCAACATAAGATCCAAGCCACAGCTGCAACCTATATATATCACAGCTCACAGCAATGCTGGATCCTCAACCCACTGAGCAAGGCCAGGGATTGAACGCACAACCTCATGGTTCCTAGTCGGATTCGTTCCCACTGTGCCATGATGGGAACGCCTTAAAAATTTTTTTTAATTAATTTTTTTTTTTTTTGTCTTTTAGGACTGCACATGCAGCATACGGAGGTTCCCAGGCTAGGGGTCGAATTAGAGCTACACCTGCTGGCCTGTGCCACAGTAATGCCTGATTTGAGCTGCCTCTGTGACGTACACCATGGCTCATGGCAACGCCAGATCCTTAACCCACTGAGCGAGACCAGGGATCGAACCCATGTCCTCTTTACTACTGAGCCATGACGGGAACTCCTATTATAGTTGATTTACAATGTTCTGTCAATTTCTGCTGTACAGCAAAGTGACCCAGCTGTACATCTATATACAGTCTTTTTTTCACATTATCCTCCATCACGTGCCATCACAAGTGATTACAGTTCCCTGTGCTATACAGCAGGATCTCGTTGCTTATCCTCTACTGCAAGGACATTTTATCAGATTTTTTTCCCCTACCAGGGCATCAGGGCCCTGAGGAGGGGATGCTGGGACCATTTGAAAGGGGACAAGGGGATAAAGGGGAGGCGATGGGTGGAGGAGCAAGACCGGGCCGTAGGGAAGAGGACCATCTGCCTAAGATGCAGGGGAGCTGCCCAGCCACTGTTGCGAGGGGGGGCACAAGGGGAGCCCACACCCCACACCCTGCAAGAGCCCCTGGCCCAGAGCCATGTTTAGTAACCACCCCACAGCCACCAGCAGAGGCTGGCAGGGCCCATGGGGCAGGGGACTCACGAGAAGAGGTGGGTGGCATCACTGGGCTCAGGCAGGCCCTCCCGCCGGTAGATCATGAGCCGGGCCAGGGTCTCCAGGAGGTCATCCTGTACCTGGATCTTGTCCCCATCTGCCCACGTTTCCATGGCAACCAGCACGATGCGGGTGTTGAGCTGCTCCTTGTACATCTGGGCCAGGAGGGGAAATGGGGAGAGGGCTGGAGGGTGGGAGTAGATGTAGGGGAGCAGGGCTGGAGGGTGTCAGAGGCTGATGGTGCCCTTGAGAGCTCACCCCAAGGATGCGTGCTGGGGGGGCGGTGAGGGGAGAGGGAAGAGAAGGGAGGGCTGCTCACCACGTCTGCCAGGTTCACCACGGACTTGGCAAAGTTGCTGGTGAGGACCACCGACTGCCGCATCTGCTCAAACTGGGAGAGAGGACAGTGGGTGGAGGCGAGGCTGCTTCAGGTCCTCCTGCCAAAGCCGCGCCCAGCCTGGGAACGTACCAGCTGGTGGTCGTTGATCACGATCAGCTCCACGTACTTGGTCTCACTGTGTACCGTAGGGTGGCCCCGGCGGACCTGGGGGGTGGGTGGGCACTTGGAATCAGTCCCCTCCAAGCCTGGCATCATGGCCAAGCCATGAACAGACTTGGGGGGCAGGACTGGACTCCAGCCAGGGCCAGTGCCAGCTCCCCTGGGAGGGGGTGGGGACCCCATCCAGCCTCGGCAAGAGGACAGGCAGCCTCAGTTTGCCCGCCGTGGGGATGCGCTTGGACAACAGCACTAGGGAACAGGGTGGTGGGGCTTCCTCCCAGAGATGGGCCCCTGGCCTCCAGCCTCATCAGCCTGCGCCCTCCTTTGCCCCGCCCACGGATGGGGGTGTCCTCCTGCTCGGGACCCCAGCCTGAGGTCTTTGCAGCCGGAGGTCTGCGTGGGCCCCCGTACCTGCCTTTTCCTTCTCAGCCTCGGCCGGTCCGGAGGAGCGGAGTGGGCGGGGGCGGCAAACAGGCAGCCTGGGGGACGGGTGCAGGTGAGCCGAGCTCGGCTGGCCCCCTCCCTCGCCCCACCTTCCCTCCCTTACCTGGTTCCCTGCATCCGAGGGGGGCTGGGAGGAGAGGGCTCCGGTAAATGAGGTGGGGAAGGGGTCCCTGCAACGAGGGAAAATTAGTTCTTGGGGAGGCTGATCAGGTCTCCTCTGAGCCCAGTTGCGGGGGACAGCTCCAGCCCTTCCCCCCACCCCACCCCAGGGTGACCCAGAACTGGCCAGAGCTCCCATGTCGGATCTGATCTCCCAGATGCTCAGATTCCGGGCTCAAGACCTGGGGGTGCCCTGAGAGACAGGGGCAAAGGACACTGGAGCCCGAGGGGAGGTTACTCAGGGGACAGAGGGGACATTGGAGCTGGGGGCACACGGGGAGGGAATCAGAGCTGGGGTCACCGCGAAGGGCAGTGAGGCTGGGGTTACCCAGGTGGGAGGAGGAGGCAGCAATGACCACTAGGGTGACACCCACTGGGATGATCGGGGCAGGGCTGACAGGACGGTGCAGGGCTCACCTGGGGGGGTTCCCGAGGCCCGGCCATCTCTTGGGGCTCCACGATGTAGGTGAAGTTCCCATCAGAGAAAACTCCGCTGCAGCAAGAGAAATGCGGCTCCCCACCATTCCCAGGGCCAGGGCTGGAGGCTTGTCCCGGCCGCCCAGCCCTCCCATACTCACTGCAGCCCCTGGCAGGTAGACAGGGCAGCGAAGGAGTGGGGGGTCCCTCGGAGCTTCCCTTGGTAGTAGCAGTGGTCCCCGGCCCCCTGGAGGAGCAGAAAGGGTGAGTGAACGTGTCCCCCTTCCCAGCATGAGGGCAGAAGGACCTGTGAGGGCGGCTGACGCTGTCTCGTGGGCGGGTGGCTGCGGTCCCTGGGTCCACCCGGAGAACTGAACCCTGGCTTGACTCTGGCTGTGCTCCTAAATTGCTGTTTTACCCTGGGCGAGTTCCTAGCCCTCTCTGGGCCTCCTTTACCTCTCCTACAACATGACGACGTTGGAGAATCAGCGGAGACTCTTTTGAGAAGAACAGTGACGTTCATGTGACGCCTACTGAGTGCCAGGCAGTGTTCTAAGCACTTCCTGTGGATCAGTTCACTTAGTCAGATGAAAGCTACGGACTCACCCCCAACACACACCGTTTGGCACAGTGTGTTCACAGATGCCACTGCCCTGTGGACCGCGCCCTGGACACGCTGCGGCTGAGGAAGTGTGAGCAGCGTGTGCCCTCCTGGCTGGGCTCGCGGGTCAGAGGGGCCAGGCGCCCCCCTCCCCTCTGCTTCCTGCAGAATTACTTGTGCTCCAGTTACTGAACAGGCTTCAGGGGGAGGGCCCGGGCTATTTATAGACACTCATTCATCTTTGTTCAGGCCCCTGGGCCTCCCAGGGCTGGGACCCTGGGGTCCTAGGCGGCCAGGAACTCCCGGGGTCCTGGTGCTGAGCAAGTTCCCCAACTTCTCCCTCCCAGAGGAGCCTCGGCCCGGAGCAGGGGTGGGGGTCCACGCCAGCAGAGAAGCTCACTGGGGGTCAGCCCTCTGGAGCTGAGCAAGGGGAGCCCAGGGCCACCCCGACTCCAATCCATCCTGGCCACAGAGTACACCCTGGGCCCCATCCGCACTGGCCACCTGTCTCGTGGTTCCACCTCCTTGTCCCCTTCCAAAGGCACTCACGGTGCTGTGCTGGGTGGTCCCCTCCCGGCTGAAGTGGCGCTCCACGTATTGTGAGGAAAGAAGGTGACTGAAAAAGAGTGGGCCAGGAGGAAGGAGGGGGTCCAAATGGGGCTGGTCCTGCTGGGGTCTCCAGCCCAGGCCCCCAGCGCCCCCACAATGCCTTGGCCATGCCTTGCCGGCCGCCTGCTGCCCTCCCCCCAGACTCAAGGCCACACTCACTGGTTCAACTCCAGGTCCAGTGTGAAGTTTGAGTTGAAGGCTGGGATGACGAAGCTCACCTGGGCCAGGTGGACGGGCTAGGGGAAAAGGGGGAAGGCAGCAGGGGGGTCAACCTGGCGAGGCCTGAGGTGGGGACTGGGGGGTGGGGGAAACCCTAGTACAGGGAGTGGCCCTGCGGAGGCGATGGCCCAGCCCCAGCAGCTGTGGGGACCACTGATTTGGGGGGGGGAGATGCTTTACACCAGCTCATTTCCTCCAAGACCCTGCTCCTTTCCTGGGGGGAGGGCAGGAGTGTGCGTCCCTGGGCCCAGGCCTCCCCGCTCTCCGGTGCCAGCTCACCCTCTCTGGTGTGGGTGCCTCCCGGGTGCCTGTCTATGGGGTGGAGAGCGGCAGCTCGGCCTGCCCACTGCCTCTTGCCAGGCCCTCCCCGGTGATGGCAGGGCCACCCCCACGCCCAGGCGGACTAAATGGAGGCCCCTAGAGGTATCATGGGAAAGGGCCGAACAGGGGATGGGGTGCATTGTGACCTGGACCCGCCGAAGCAGGCCCCTCCCTTCCTGTCCCCCTACCCCGGCTCCAGCCTCCATGTATGGAAGAGGCTTCTCACGTACACTGCAGACAGGGATGGAATGAGTTAGAACTGGGTGCAGGGCCCCTGGAAGCCGGGGTGATGGGCAGACGCCGTCCCGACAGGAAGAAAGAACTTGGCTCCTCTATCCCCAAGTCCATTGCCCTCTGCCTCGCCCAAAGCAGCTCATCTTTAATATTTCAATCCCGTGGTTAATTTTTAAACATGGAAGTTTTCCTGATGAATTTTTCAGAGGGGCCTTTGGAGTGGGGCTGGGAGGCTCCAGGTTGTCATGGCAACGTACCAGGCCTGAGCAAGATGGCTGCCCTCCCAGGCCTGGGTGCCCGGCTGCCTTGAGGGAGAGTCACTCCAGACCTGAAGCTACTGTGCCTGCAGGGAAAGCGACCCCAAGGGAAGAAGGGGCAGGAGGGTCTGGGCTGAGAAGGAGTCCACCTTCTTGGCTTCTGGGTCCCCACCCGAAGCCTCAGGTCTGACAAAAGATCTTGAAGATGGGGTTCCCACCGTGGCTCAGCGGAAATGAACCTGACTGGGATAGATGAAGATGAAATTTTGATCCCTGGCCTCACTCAGTGGGTTAAGGATCCACAGACACGGCTTGGATCCCGCGATGCTGTGGAGTAGGCCGGCA
This sequence comes from Catagonus wagneri, assembly GCA_004024745.2. Taxonomy (NCBI): domain Eukaryota; kingdom Metazoa; phylum Chordata; class Mammalia; order Artiodactyla; family Tayassuidae; genus Catagonus; species Catagonus wagneri. The sequence continues at coordinate 3,142,034 of PVHT021183690.1, read as the reverse complement.
GCTGCAGCTCCGACTCAACCCCTAGCCTGGGAACGTCCGTATGCCGTGGGTGTGGCCCTAAAAAGCAAAAAAAAAGAAAAGAAAAAGAAAAGATCTCGAAGCACAGGAAGGGCCTAAGAGGAACTGGAGCCTTCTTCTTACCCTATTCCTTTTTTTTTTTTTTTTCCTTTTTAGGATTGCACCTGTAGGATATGGAAGTTCCCAGACTAGGGGTCGAATTGGAGCTGGAGTTGCAGCCACAGCAATGCCAGATCTGAGCCGTATCTACAACCTATACTGCAGCTCACGACAATGCCAAATCCTTAACCCACTGATCGGGGCCAGGGATTGAAACCAGATCCTCATGGATACTACCCATGTTAAGACTAAAATCCATATCCCCAGATGAGGGTCCCACCGCTGGGCTGTGCAAATGAGAGAAAATTTGTTGGCTGCCTTTCTTTGGAGGGGAGCTGCAATGTCACAAAATCCCATAGCCTGGTGCTGGTAGGCGTCCTGATCAACCACCTAGATTTCTTTCTTTTCTTCTTTTTCTTGTTCCCCCTTTTTTTTTCTTTTTAGGACCATACCCACGGGATACGAAAGTTTCCAGGCTAGGGGTCGAATTGGAGCTACAGCTGCCAGCCTACACCACAGACACAGCAAAACTAGATCTGAGCCTCGTCTGTGACCTACACCACAGCTCGCAGCAACATCAGATCCTTTAACACACTGAGCAAGGCCAGGGATCAAACTCACATCCTCATAGATACTAGCTGGATTCTTAATACGCCAAGCCACAACGGGAACTCCCAACCACCTAGATTTCTAATTTTCACCGAGTGCTTAGTATGTGCCAGGCACTCACTGTTCTAAATACTTAAAAGTATTATTATTATTTTTGACTTTCTAGGGCTGTACCTACAGCACATGGAGGTTCCCAGGCTAGGGGTCTGATCAGAGCTACAGCTGCTGGCTTATGCCACAGCCACAACAGTGCCGGATCCGAGCTAGGTCTGCGACCTACACCACAGCTCATGGCAACGCTGGATCCTTAACCCACTGAGCGAGGCCAGGGATCAAACCTGAAACCTCATGGTTGCTAGTTGGACTCATTTCTGCTGCACCACGACAGCAACTCCAAGTCTTATCATATTTGATCTTCACAAAAACCCAATGGGACAGAGGCTATTTTTATCCTCTATGACATACGGGGAAACTGAGGCAGAGAGAAGCTAACTTGGCCTTGAGGCCACGATCATAGGCCTAAGAAGTGGTGGAGCTGGGATTCAAGCCTGGGAATCAGCTTCCAGGGCCTTCTCATCACAAAGGTGAGGCAAGAGGGAAGCGGCGCAATGTCCGTGAGGGGCCCTGGGAGACGGGGTGAGGTGGGGTGCAAGGCCAGCGCCTGGCTAGGCAGCCCTCTCAGCCCCAAGGGCACCGGCTCACTCCGTCCCAGGCTGCCCGAGGCGCCCAGCTCCATCCCGAGCCCCTAGAGCATCGATCACACTTGAAATAGAAAGTCAAGGACAAGGAGTCGCTGCTTCCCTCCCCTCCCCTGGCCCAGATGGTCTCCCCTGCCCCGGGCTAGCTCTACCCCTGATACCTCGGTCTGGACCACCCCTGCCCTCCTTCTCTTCTCCTGGGTTTGGGCTACCTTTGCCTTCCCCTGCCCTCCCTGCCTGGACCACCTCTGCCCTCCCCTGCCCTCAGGTCTGTTCCTGCTCATTCATTCTGCCCCCATCTGACAAGCCTCTATCCCTGCCCTGACACTGGCCACCCAGGGGAGCAGCCTGGCCAGGCCCCTTGCCTTGCTTCCGTCTCTCAGGCCGTCAGCCTCGGGAATGATCCAGCAACCCATCCGAGTCTCAGCTCGTCCCAGTGAAAATGCTAAGACCGGCCCAGGTGCAAAGCTGTGAGCCTGGCTAGCACTGCAGGGGTTGTCCTGGGCTGGGGAGATTCTGGAAGAGCCGATCCTGGGGCTTGCAGAATCTCCTCCATTCTGGCTTCTCTCTGTGCAGACCAAGGTGACCCCCACTCGGGGCAAGGCCGGGCCTGACCGGGAGCGGACACCAGGTCCTCTCTGTCCCCCCCACCTCCTGGCACCTGCCAAGGCCACATCCCCCTCCCTCCCTGGCGAGGCCTGACGGTTCCCCAGCAAGACGCAGCTCAGGCCAGGCAGGACCAGCAACCGGGCAGTGGGAGGGCAGCTGCTGGGGCTGGGAGGCAGTCCCGGGGGCGGGGGGCAGAGGCTGTGGGAGGAAGACGAGGGAAAGCATATGGCGGGGCAGGTTTGCCTGGCCTAAAGCGGGGGAAGCAAGGGGACACCCCCTGTCTGCAGGAAGAGAAAGATCAGGCAAACCCACCTCAGTCCCCAGAAACTCTATACGCTCACGCGCACACACATGGCCCCAGCAAGCCTTCTGCCCGTGCTCTGTCAAAGCCACACTGCGCGGCCTGGCCCGCCGCCTGCCCTGCCCCGACCCTGACCTCTCCCGTTAGCCCTCAGTCCCTCCCTCGGGTGCACCTGCTGTCCCCGACTGCTGTCCTCCGCACCGCTGATGGTGACCGGCCGCCCGGGACTCCACCCGGTGCCCTGCGCTTGCCTCCCGCCCCCGGGCCACCAGCTCTCAGATGCTCAGGCTCACTTGACCTAGACCAGCCCAGGCCGTCTGGTGCTCATTTTCCAAACGCCAGGCTGAGGCTCTGGAGAGACACTTGGAGGTGACTGGCCCAGGGCCACGCTGGGGAGGAGCTGGGTCAAGGCTCACCCTTGGGCTGGAGTTTCTTTCTCTCAAGGCCACTGTGGCCACCTGGCTGCGGTGACTTTGCCTTCCCTGAGGCTTCCCAGTCACCAGCCAGCCAGTCCACACTCCAGGCACCTGCTGGCGCCCGCCAGATATGAGGGCAGAGGCCAGGAGGCCACTGAAATCCCAGAATCACAAATACAGGTGCCAAGGCTCCACCCTAGACCTACAGAATCACAGCCATGGGAAGGGGAAAAACCAAAGATCCTTCGGGTTCTCAAATGGCCCAGAAAATTCGAACATCAAGGGGCTACCCCTCAGTCACCCTGAATCTCTTCTTCCAAACCTCCATCTCCGCCCGTGACCTCATCCACAAAGCCCGCCCCTCCCGCCCCACGGGGCGCTGGCGCCTCTCCATTCCTGGGCCCCCAGGCATATCAGGCCTTCGGTCACCAATTTAACTTTTCACACGGGTGGCCTTTAGTCCCCTGGGGCGCAGGCTACACCTGCCCTTCTCCCTGCCCAGGGGTTCAATGCTTATATTGACGGAAAGGCATCAGGAGGCCCACGTGAGCTGCTTACCCTCAGTCTCCCCGTCGGTAAAGTGATGTTGTCATGAAGACTAAATGAAAGCCCTTCTTATTTTATTTTTTTTTGCTTTTTTTTTCAGGGCTGCACCCGTGACATATGGAGGTTCCCAGGCTATGGGTCTAATCGGAGCTGTAGCCGCTAAACTACACCACAGCCACAGCAACGCCAGATCCAAGCCGCGTCTGCAACCTACCCCACAGCTCACGGCAACGCCGGATCCTTAACCCACTGAGCAAGGCCAGGGATCGAACCCACAACCTCATGGTTCCTAGTCGGATTCATTAACCGCTGTGCCACGAGAGGAACTCCTGAAAGTTCTTCTTTTTTTGTCTTTTTAGGGCCACACTTGCAGCACATGAAGTTCCCAGGCTAAAGCTCAAATCAGAGCTGCAGCTACAGGCCTACGCCACAGCCACAGCCACACCAGATCCGAGCCATGTCTTCAGCCTGCAGTGCAGCTCGCGGCAACACCAGATTCTTAACCCACTGAGTGAGGCCAGGGATCGAACCTGCATCCTCATGGATACTAGTCAGGTTCGTTAACTGCTGAGCCACAATGGGAACTCCCCTGAACAGGGATTTGAGGAACTGGATAAACCACATGGGCTAGTGGCGGCAGATGGAGAGGAGCCAGAGAGGCTGGGGGGACCACTTGGGAGAAGCCCCTACCCCACCCCCGGTCCCCCAAGATGTGCTGAGGCTCCGCTCATCGGCAGGACAGCAGAAGTCCCCGACAGAAGAGCTGGATGAATTTCTGATAGTGGGATTTGACCTAAATTCTTGAGGACAGAGTCATTTTCTTTCAGGGTCTTTTGTCCCTCTGGGGACAGACTCTGGGCAGCTGGGTCCCTCTAGGTAGCCAGGAGGGGTGCTGACGCGAGGCCAAGCCCACAGGGCAGAGTCTGGCTGGGGAGGACTCAAGACTCCCGCCTCGTTGCTCTGCTCCCCGCCCCCACCGCGACCTGCCCAGAGCCTGACAGGTGACCCCCAAAGGCCTCAGGCTCCTGTTTCTGACACCCAGCCCCATGCCACACCTACCCGCTGCCTCCCTTAGGAGGGAGAGTGGGCCTCACAGATGTCAAACATCTGCTCTTGCCGGATCCTGGCAGGACACCTGACACCCATCGCCTCCGCTAACGCTGGCAGCAGCCTGAGCGAGGTACAGACTTGTCCCATGTCACGGATGGGGACGTGAAGGTCAGAGGCTTTAGCGGCTCGCCCAGGTCACTCAGTCAGTGAAGCCGGACCCACTGAGGCTGTCCAGCCCCAGAGCTACCGGGTGCAGCCTTCCAAACTGAAGCTGGGCTTCCTGCGTGGTCTCCCTTTGCTCAACTTCATGGCAGGGCGGGGTTCACAGCCCTCCCTGGAGCGGGCTGAGCCCAGCACAGATCCTAGCCTTGGCTTCCAGCCCCCAGCCTCCTCCCAAGAACCCTTCTTGCCTCTGAGCCTAGGGCAGAGCCGTGACCTTAGCCGCAGAAACCATAGCATGGCCTTGGTCCCAGCGGGGTACGAGGGCGCCAGGCACAGACCCTATGACTTCCTGTCTGTGCCTGCCATCCTGCAAGGGCTGGGGACCGAGCCCTGCCCAATTGCCCCCCACCCCTCGACATCAAGAAAACACAGACACTGCAGCACACACAGCACACACCCTCAGTCAAGGGCTTCCAGGTGGCACTGCCAGCTAATGCAGGTCTGGGCAGCTCTCACAGGAGCTCAGCCCAGTGACTGAGGTCCCTCCCCCAGCTGGCTGGGATGTGGGTCTGACTCCTGGGTCTGGGACCCTCCATCCACCTGTTCCCTTTCCCACATTCCAACCTCTCCTTGGTGCTGAAGGACTCTGGGTTTGCCAGGAGCAGGCACAACCCACACGGCAGCTTTGTGTGGATTAGAACAAGAATTCCCTCAAAACACAGGCAGCCTCATGAGCCCTCCGACTTCATTCAGTTCACTGGCCCAGGCACGCTTGTGCAGTGAACAACCAGCCCAACTGTACGCTGTGGCCCTACTTGTTCTCCCACATCATCCACCAGCTACAAGCTCCCTGTGATCACAGGTTTCTGCACTTCCAAAAGCTTCCCCACCCCTCCGGGCTTCAGGCCCAGCCTGCTTCTAAACTGGACAGAAGTGAGTGTTGAGAGTCCTGGCAAAGAGGGCTGAGGCCCCTGTGCCCCGCTTCGCTATACCCCGGACACGAGGCCAGCGTGCACTGGCTAAGAGGGCTGTTCTAGGCATCAATCAATCTTGACCATGCTATTTAAGGGCTGTGTGACCTGCAGTAGTTACTTCACCTCTCTGTGCCTGTTTTCTCCATCTGTGAAACAGGAATAATAATAGCCTCACCTCCTGGAGTGGCGCTGAGGATAAAAAAAAAATCAGTAACGCAGAAAAAGAGAATTCCTGCTCCACTGAGGGCCCAGTAAATTGTAATTTCCCTAGCTTCTAATTCCATCCTGGCCAGCTTCCCTCTCCCCCGGCCCCCTCGCAAAAGCCAGGAGTCCTTCCGCATCACACCCTCCTGGCAGTAGGTGGTCTGAGATTAATGTTCTCATCATCCTGATTTGAGGGATCCACAAACTAGGTGCTAGGTGCTGGGACAAGCCCAAGGCCAGAGCAGAGGCTGCCGCATCACCGCAGCCTGGCCGGCCAGCGCGAGCCCCTGAACTTGCCACATGACCCACAGCAGATGGAAATCTTGCTGCTGACCCAACACTCTGCTTGGCCGGAGCTCCTAAACAGGTGCAATAACTTAAGACAAAGCCTCCGAGCGGAGTGGCGGGGTGGGGCCCTCCCTGGGGTGGGGCCCTCCCTGCTGGGATGTTGAGTTCAAGGCTCACTGGCTCCACCACCAGCACCTGAGGTTCTGAGGCCTTAAGTGCTCCAGGGAGGAATGCCCACAGGGAGGCAGAGGGGCCTCCTTCCGGTCAGGGGAGAAGGCTCTGGACAGGCCTTTGAGTCTCCTCTGCTCCTCTTCCCCCTTGGGCTGGATGGGGTTGGGGACTGCCCGCTGCGCCAAAATCCAGAGAGCGCCTGAGGCAGGACAGCACACGGGGGAGGCCCTGGTCTTGGAGGAAACGACCCCACTGATTAAGATCTCATTGACTTTGGGCCACTTACTTAACCTCTCTGAGCCGCAGTTTGCGCATCTGCAAAATGGGCCGACAAAAGTTACCGGACCTACAGAATCACGAGAATTCCTCCTCAGCGGAAATTGAGGTTCAGATAAGGCGGGCAATGAGTTAGTCCCCTGGGGAGGCTCGGTCCCATGGAGAGGCCCACTGGAGGTGACCACGGTCCCGCAGAGCCACAGAACCCTCCACTCCCATCCCCAGACACCCCGTGGAACTTATTCAGACCTGGCCACCTGCACATGTCACATATGTGCACATGCCACCCAGTCACCCAGCAGAACGACACCCAGAGACCCCCCCCATCCTCTGCAGACTCCACCCATCCGGTCCAACTGCACCCGCCCTATCTCCCCACAGTCGCGGGTGGCACCGCCGCACCTCAAAATCCTGCTTCCACTCTCTCTCCAGGAAGGACCAAGCTGCAGGTGCACCCACTCTTCACCCCTCCCTGGCCCCCCAACTTTCCCTCATCCCTGTCCTTGGGCCCATCCTCCAATCCGGGCCTCTCCTAAAGCACCAGCCCCCCGGAGTCCCAGAAGCCAGTTTCCAGCCAACACAGCCTTGGGCGCAGAGTTCACAGGTGGGGGGGCGCCAAGGAAGAAAGCCAGGCTAAGGGCCAAACACGCCCAGGGCACCCCATCCCTGGCCCCCTCCCTGCCAGGGAGCCTGGGCAGGCCCTACAGGTAGCCCCCCACCCCGCACCCCCCCAGGCCTGCCTGCTCAGGACCATTAACCACCCCTCCCCCTCCTGACTGCCCTTGAGTGATGGTCCATCTATTATGCATGCGGCTTCCTGCTCCATTCCATTTCCCCAGAACCCGTCCCCCGCACCCCCCACAGCCCCCTCCACCCCCCCTTAGGGCTTTTAACCAAGTACATTAGGCAGGGCCAGATGCCAGTCTGACAGATGTCCGTAATGTCAGCCTCTGTCTCCCGCCTTCCTCCCTCCGCCCGCCCCGTTTACCTCCCACCACTCCCGGCTGCCCAAACTTCGCGGACCTCGGGTCCCCCCTCACCATCTCTCCTCTCCACCTCCTGTTTCTGCCAGGCCTTCCCATCCCGCCCTCGCCACGCCACCCGCATGGCCTGGCTAAGTTTCGGCTTGGAGCTCCTGGAGAGCCGAGGCGTTCTGAATGAATATTCCATCTGGGTGATTATTATTCACATGATATTAATTAATTATTAATTGCAATTAATCTCCTCCATTCCTAATCTCTCTCAGGGAGGCAGCAGGGGCCTGGCAGCTGAAAGGGACAGGGGATGAGTGCAGGTGGCCTTGAACCCTTTCCCACAGCCCCACCCTCAGTGAGCACAGGAAGGAGAATAATTCTATTAGTGCACAGGGGGAAACTGAGGCAGAAGCAAGCACTGAGCTGCTCCTCCAAAGCCCACTGAGGGTGGCCGTGGTGGAAACCCGGGAGCCCCAAGCCCTGACTGGGCTCTTGGCTGCTTCTCCCTGCTCCCCATGGCCCTCTCTCAAGCCCCATCTGAGGTGGGACCGCTTGCTTTGGTAGGAGAGGAGTGACCAAGGCTGGGGAGAGCCCTGGGCCTCCGGGTCCGCTGAGGGCAGGGGAGCCCCACCTGATAGGAGGCGGCCTGGAGCGGGGCAAGTGGGTGCTCCCACTAGTGGGCTCCAGCACCCTCTTGGTAGCACATTGCACAGAAGGGGAAGCTGCAGGAGCCAGCTGTTGAGGAGGTACTCGAACCCTGACTGACCCAAGGTCTCCCCTGGACTCTAAGGCCTGCTCCAGCCCCCTGGCCTCACCGCCGGGCCCCACTCACCGGGCCTCCCGGCGGCTCCTGGCGAACCCTGGTGTCCAGCTGCTGTTTTGGGACCTCTCCCCCGGAGCTCTCCCCCACCAGACGGCTCGGCTCTGTGACCTCCGGGGCTTCCGGGTCCCCCAGCTGGGGAGAGAGCCGCCAGCGCAGAGCTCCGGCAGGACTCCGGGTGCCCAGACCTGGGGAGAAAAGGCCTGAGCTGCAGGCAGATGCCCACCGCGGGGCAAGAGGCTCGGGAGCGGGGTGGGCACTGCTCGCCCCACCCCCACGCCGAGGTGGCTCCCGGAGCGCCGGGTGGGAGGCTCTGCTGCCCTGCAGAGGGAAGAGCTCCACGGGGAGGGGACCGGGCGCTGCACTCCAGCCCGGCCGTCACGACTGCCCCCCCCCCCCCGCGCTCCGAGCCGCAGAAACCTGCAGAGTCCACCGGCCGGCGGCAGTGGGCTGGCCGCGGGGGGGGCGGGCCAGGAGGGGACAGGTGGGTGCACGCGTCCTCCCTCCTCCCCGCCCCCCGCCCTCCCGCGTTCTGGACCGGCTGTCACCCCGAGCACTGCAGGAAAATGTGGCTGCAGCAGAAACCGCCGCAAAACCCGGGGCGGGGGCAGGGTGGGGGCGCCGGGGCCCGGGCCCTGGCCGGGCCGGGCGGGGCTCACTCACCGGGCACGGGGAGCAGGAGCAGCAGCAGCAGCAGCAGCAGCAGCAGCGCCGCGAACGCCCAGCCCCGCAGCCGCCTCATGGCTCGCTCATAATCCTCCGGGTCCGGGGGCTGCGGCGGCGAGCGGCGCGGCGCGGGCGGGAGGAGGGGCGGGCGGGGAGGCGCGGGCCGCGGGAGCAGTGGGCGGGGGCGCCGGGCGGCCGGCGTGGAGAGGGCGGGCTGAGGGCGGAGGGCGCGGGCCGGCGGCGGCGGCGGCGGCGGCGGGGAGGGGACCCGGCTCAGCGCGCTCCGGCCGCGGCCATCCCGGCGGGGCGGCGGGCCGGGTTAAGAGCCTAGCGGCGAGCACGTGAGCCGAGGGCCCGCCCCCGCCCCCGCCCCCCGCGGGTCTCCCCCCAGCCTGGCGGGGCCGGGGCCGCCGCGACGGGAGGACAAAAGAGGCGCCGCCCGGGACCAGTCTTCCCGCCCCTCCTCGGCATCCCGGGGCAGGTGCAAGGCGGGGCGCACCCGGGGTTCACTTCGCGGTCCCCTCTTCGGCCGCCCTTGCTTGGGGAGCTCCGAGGACCCTCGATTCGTAGAGGGAAGGAGGCAGAGTAAAGAGGGACCCCCTGGCTCCAAGCGGGGGACAGCCCTTCTGGGGACCCGCGCAAAAGAGATGCGGGGGCGTGGCTGCCCCACCCGGGTTCGCCCCTCCCGCTTTGTACCCGGCCCCTAGCGCCCGCTCTACCGAAGGCTGTTGGAACTGGGAAGCCTGAGGGACCAGGGACAGAAGCGAGGGCCAGGGGTCCTGTGGCTGACGACCGGCTCCGCGCCTCTGGGATCTCTTGCCCACACGCGGCGGAGCAGGGCACTGCGGAATCTCTCACCCCCTCGGTCCCGATCCTTTCCCATCCCGCAGGCTCCTTCTCTGAGCAAAGGATGCTCCTGTCCCCAGGAGGGCCTCAGGGCTTGCTGTCACCCGAGGAGGCTGGCCTCCTCTCTCTGAGCTGAGTCCCTCACACAGGGCGCTCCCATCCTTCCCCCTAAACACATAAACTAGCCAGGTAATTCCCTGAGGTCACCTGGGTCCCATTTCAGTCCCTCCCTTGCAGCCCAAATCTTTGAGGAGCAGAAGACACCTCTGGGGCCCCCAGCCTCCCTTTGGTGCCAGACTAGGTTGCCCTACAGACCATCTGGCTTCCCAACTCAGCTCCCAGGCTCCTGGGGCAAGATGGGTCCCCACCCTGGGGGCTGGGATCTCCAACCCCTGCCAGGGATCCGAAGAGCCAGAGACCTGAGATGGGTTAAGGTGTGACAAGGCGTCAGCACCGCTGGTGAGGCCTCACCCTGACTTTGTGCCCCACGCCAGAGCATCCTTGCACCCAGACTGGGAGGCAGGGAGCCCCTTGCTGGGTCCTCTGCTTCCCTGGGGAGCCAGGGCCTCTGCCAAAGAGGGAGCTGCCTCTGGCTCGTGACAGCACCCCCCACCACCCCAGCTCTATTTTAGGCCCAGGAGAGGTGAGAAGGCGATTTCCCAGGAGGAGCTGACATCAGTGCTGGGAACAGGGTGACTCCCCCCTCCCCCCGTCCAGCCACCTGCCATTACAGACCCAGATGCTCAGCAAGTCTGAGCTACTTGTTCCTTCATTCTGGGGACACCGGGGAAACCTCCTCCAGCGTGTAGGGGCTCCAGGCAGTGAGGACCCTGCTACGTGATGGTCCCTCTAGCCCGCAATTACCCAGAAGGGGGAGACTGTGCTTCTCATTTGACAGATGGGGAAACCGAGACTCAGAGGCTACGTGAAAGTCAAACAGCTGGTCAGTGAGAGGGGCACCCTGTACTCCAGGCTCCCCCTCCTCCCTGGTCACCCCCCCACCTCTGCCTTCTCTCTGGGCCCTGGAAGGGACTGGCCCATCTGGTCCGTCTAGCCCGCCCTCCGCTCCCCATCCCCCCAAATTTGGCACCTGCCTTTATCTATTTATTTTTTTGCCTTTTGTCATTTTATGGCCGCACCGGCGGCATGTGGAGGTTCCCAGGCTAGGGGTCTAATCGGAGCTGTAGCTACTGGCCTGCGCCGCAGCCACAGCAACACAGGATCCGAGCCGTGTCTGCAACCTACACCACAGCTCACGGCAACGCTGGATCGTTAAGCCACTGAGCAAGGGCAGGGATCGAACCCGCAACCTCATGGTTCCTAGTCTGATTCGTTAACCACTGCGCCACGATGGGAACTCCCTGGCACCTGCCTTTAATCTCTGAAGCTCTGAGGCCTCTCCTCAGCAAGGAGGTGGAGGCGCCCAGGGTGCCAGAATCCTGGGGAAACCCAGCCTCTGAGAGGCTCAGAGCACAACTGCAGTCACAAACCCAAGGGCCCGACCTCCTGCCCAGCCCACAGCCCCTTCTCTCTGGTACCAGGGATCCTCCCGGAGTTCTAGGGAATCGGCTGTTAGAAGGCGGGGCGGGGGGGGGGCCGGTCTCACAGAGCCTCTTGGCAGCTTTGTCCACAAATTTATAGTGGAGATGGGGCTGTGGGTCTGAGAGCCATCACAAGGTGGGAGGTTAGTGACAATCAGCTCTATCGAAAGGACTAGAAGGGAGACCGGGCGGGTGTGTGCGTGGTGGGGGGATGGAAACAGGTTGGTTTGTTGTTTACACTGTGCCAGGCAACTCACTGACATGATTTCCTTCTGACTTCCTAGTGAGGTGGCAGTGACTATCACTTTCATTTTTCAGATTAAGAAAATTGATTTTTCAGGAGTTTGCCAGTGGCCACAAAGCAGCAGGATCTAGGTGTGAATGCAGGCCTGTGTGGTCTGAGGGCTTACACTACACGGTTCACGGAGAACATGGAAGCCGTGCCTTGGAATGGGCATTCCGGCTGTAGTCAAGGGGTACTCCAAGTCAGGGTCCAAGGGCAAGGATGTGGGGGGCTGGATTGCCTGGGGTAGTCTGGCCGGCTGGGGCTGGGGAAAGAGGTGGCGGAGCGCACCGGGAGGCAGGGAGAGTGGGCCGGAGGACCTGGGGCTGGATGGCGTGGCTGAGCGGGCCGGGAGACAGAGCATGCGGGAGACACATGACAAAGTGGGTGGGGAGCCAGCCTCAGACAATAGCCTTTAGGTAGAACCCTTTGGGGTGGTAGCGGGACATGAGGAAGACAAGTGACTCCCAGGGAGTCCTGGTATTTTCTCATCAGAGGAAGGACACTTAAAATCATCTCAAACAAGCTCCTATTTAAAGACGAAGAAACCAAGGAGTTCCCACTGTGGCACAGTGGGTTAAGGAGCTGGCCTCGCTGAATCTGCAGCTTGAATTTGTTTTGGATTTGATCCCTGGCCCAGGAACTCCCATATGCCACGGGTGCAGAAAAAAAAAGGAGGAAACCGAGTCCAGAGGAGTTAAGGGCCTTGCCCAGAGTCACAATGTGGATGTGGCTAAATCCACCTTCCCAGGCAGGTGGAGTGAAGACCAGAGCACTGAAGGGGGCTGGGCAGAGCTACCAACTCACTGAAAGAACCAGTGCAGAGCCAAGAACAAGGTCCTGGGCTCACATCCGGGGAGGCGGTGAGGGCCGCAGGGCTGGGGCCTGCTCAGGGCAGACACCTAATCAAGGTAGGGAGGGCAGAGGCGGGGCAGGGAGGGGCGCCAGGCTAAGGTGAGGTCGGCGGGAGCAGGGGAGCCAGGTTTCAACAAGGTGGAAAAGGAGAAAAGGAACCTGACTCTGGTCATTATCAGGTTATCAAGTGACCTTGGGCCAATTCCAGTGGAGCGCTTCGGGCAGAGGCACCGCGGAGGTCCGGACGGGGAGGGAGGTTGGGGCGCGGAGGAAGTGGCTGCAGACCGTGGGAAGTAGCCAGAGGACGGGAGGAAGCTTTCTTTAAGCTGCTGAATCAACGCAAGTGTTTTTTAGGATGCAGTTTTCGGGCAGAGGAGGAAACGGACAGGGCTGGCCAGGGTGGGCTGGAGAGCAGGGGGAGGACACTGCCTCCTTTGATGTTGAAGGGGACTGACAGCCGGATGAAGGGGTGCCTGCTGAGTCTGAGTCAAGGTCATCTGCTGAGAGGGAGGGAGTGGAAGGTCTGAACAGTCTCCATGTGGAGGAGCCACTGAGGGGCCTAATTTATGTCAAGCGGCACCTCCTGTCGCGGGTCAGGTCTCAGGTGTCCCAGGTTCCTCCCTCAACTTAACAGAGGCGTGGCTGTGGAGAGAGGCAGCCTCGGGGCCTGAACTGGCAGAGATGTGATGTCCAGGGTCAGGTGAAGTTGTTGAGACGGGAGGGGAAAGCCAGAGTTGGACGCGAGGTCCTGGGCAGACGGTGATGGGGGTCAGAACCTGGTGGGCCGGTCTGGGGGGACAGCGCGTGAGGATATCAGAGGTCTGAGAAAGGGGTCAGGGAACTCCCCACCTAGAGTGGCGGCGTCACGGGAAAGGCTGTGTGGGACACGGCAGGCCCATAGGTCACAAAAGGAAAGGGATGTGGAGTTCCCATCGTGGCTCAGTGGAAACAAATCCATGAGGACGCAGGTTCGATCCCTGGCCTCACTCAGTGGTATAAGGATCCACGAGCTGGGGTGTAGGTCGCAGACGAGGCTTGGATCTGGCTGTGGCTGTGGTACAGGCTGGCAGCTGTAGCTCCAATTCGACCGCTAGTCTGGGAACCTCCATATGCTGTGGGTGTGGCCCTAAAAAGGCAGGAAAAAAAAAAGACATGCACACATCAGGGCCCAGAAGGAAGTGACTGTCTGGGCCCCAGGGAAGGGGAGAGGGCCTGGAGCACACAGCTCCCTGGGGCAAAGGCATTTCCTTGGGAGTGGACAGCAAGGCCAGTGGGCCACCGGAGACGGGACAGGCCTGGCCCCACCTCCCCTCGGCTCTCAGGCCAGCAGAAGGCAGAGGTGGAGGCGCCCGTCCTGCTTCCCAGTTATTCTGTCCATATCTGCTGCGTCCTGCTTGGGTCCCTGCATGGCAGGTCGAGGCCTGACACACTGCACTCCAGCCCCATCTCTTTGCTATTTGTTATTAACAAATTTATTTTACGTCTCCTGGCCTAAGATTAATTGTGAAAGCATAAAAAGGCCAAACATGACCTCTAAGAGGGTTGTACGCCTAGTCGCTCTATTTCCAAACTAACAGCTCCGGTCCTCACCAGCAGCTTGGCCCCCCTTCTTCCTCCATCCGGAGATACAGAATAGCACCAGGCTTCTGGTAGCTTCAACATTTAAAGAGACAAACACAGAGGCAGAGAAGGGTGAGAAGAACCACAGTACAGAATGTAATAAAAAAAAAAAAAAAAAAAAAGTGGCCAAAGAATCGATCGCAAACTCATCTCTGCCTCCAGATTAATGGCTTGCCTGAAAGAAGTGGGGGGAGGTCCTTGGGGAAGGAGGAGGGAGGAGGGTGATGCAGAAGTTGGCAGGTGAGTCGCAGACCTGGGAATAGAACTCCGGGTGGGCAGGGAAGAGCTGAAAGGGCTCCCCAGAGGGAGCTCTGGCCACATCCTGGGCTCGGGGGAGAGGTCAAGACAGGGCCTCCACTCAGTGCAGTGGGCAGGGAGTTCTGCAAGTGGCGCAGCCGAGCCCCTCCTCTGCTTCATATGTTCCCGGGGATCTGTGTGCACGAGCGTGGGGGGCGGGGGGAGGGGACAACACAGGCATCTCAGGAAGCAGGAGAGCCACATGCTTGTGGGAAAGGAGGCTGGGGGTGGGGACACCGGCAACTAACCCTCTTGGCTCTGCAGAGCAAGTGCCTGCAGAGGGACAGGAAGCCAGGCCAGGGCTCCTGCCGCTCCAGCTTCTTTGTGGGCCCTTGCTATGCCAATCGTGCCTCGGCCTCCTGGCCTGGGCGGCCGGCCATGGCTGCGCAAGCCTTGGCTGGGGAGGTAGGGGAGAGGGCAGCCCCCGGCCCAGATGCTCTTGGTCCCACCTGAAGACCCAGCGGGTGAGAGGACTGGCTTCATCAACTCCACAGAGCTTGACCATGACCGTGGCTGTTCACTTGGACTTCAAAGGCCAGGCCGCGGGCGAGGGTCCTCCCTGTGTGTCTGGTCAGCGCAGGCTGGGGTGCGGCCCTCAGCAGCGGTGTAACCCGAGGTGGCCCTCGAGACGGGAGCGGTCTGGCCCCCAAGCTGTGTGCCCGGGGGACTCACAGGAGCACTTCTCCTTTGGTGCTAGGCTGGGGTTGGGGCTGGGAGACGGTGGGGTAGGGGACCGGGAGAGGCTGGGGGGTCCAGAACCACCGGGAGCAGCTGGCGGCCCCGCTGGCTGGCAGAGCGGGGCGCGAGGAGGTGGGCTGGCTCTCTGCGGGCCCTCCTGGGGGCTGTGTGCCCACAGCTGAAGGTGGGGGCGCGGACGGCTGGCCGGGAGCTGTGGGGCCGCTGGGGAGCTGCTCAGCCAGCCGGGAGACAGGGTCAGGGGCTGCACGCTCAGAATCCTTAGACCCCGGGGGCCGTCCTCCCCCAGGCCAGGGGGCCTGCGTGGCCCAGACCTCTGCTGGCCTATCTGTGGGCTGTCCGGGCACAGGGCCCTGGAAGGAGAGGCAGGTCTGCGGGCGGCATAAGGGCAGGAGGGAGGCCAGAGGCCTGGGCTCATGGCCCGGAACGGGGAGAAGCTGGCCACTGGTTGTTCTGGGGCCACAGGGGCTGGGCACTCTCGGGACAAAGAAGGAGGCCTGTGGCCAGGACACCTCTGGCCTCTTCTCAGCGTTGCCAGTGGGGAACTGAACCTTCCGCTTGTGGCCAACAAGTGCCACATCTGGGTCAGAGGAGAGCTGGGCAAACCCAGAGCTGGGCAGGCGGCACTGGTAAGCGGGGCCCCCGGTCACGGGCACGTCCGGGAGGCCCACAAAGACATCAGCTGGCGCCCCTGGCTCCTGGCAGCTCGCTCCTGGTCCGGGTATCTTGGCGGCCCCCACAGGTTCAGCTGGTGCCTTCACGCTGCCCACTGTCCCCTCATGCTCTGGGGCCCCTGTGGCCTGGCGATCTTCCTTCCTCCTCCTGGGAGACGCTGCACTGACCTGGGGGGGCTGGCTGGGAGGTGGCGTCTCAGGACACAGAAGGTCACAAGCGGAAGCCAAGGAGGCTGGCTGCCTGAGGAGAGAGAAACACCCACTGGGCCACAGAGTTCAGCTCCAGAGCGAGGGGCAAGCTGGGACCCTCCCGGGCTGGGGCTGAAGGCCACTGGGGGCTGGGCGCGTGTGGTGCTGCCCTTCTGGCTTTTGGTGAGCGCAGGAGAGCTGCGCATTCTGGGGCCCTGTGAAAGGCCCGTTCTTGGCTCTGCGGCCTGTGGTCAGGGCAGGCTGGAGGAACAGGTCAGAGGGTGCTCTGTTTAATAACTTCACAGAGGAGGCCGTGACCTTTGGTGGCTAGAGAATGCAGCACAGAGCCTGGCCGTCCGAACTGCACCCAGGGAGGCTCCCCGAGGTGGAGACCGGGGTTGGAGGGAAGCCACAGCTCTTCAGCGGGCAGCAGGGCGAAGCTGGGGCTCGCAGGCCCTGGGATTCTAGTGACCCCGCTGGGTTTTCCTTAACCCCTTTTCTGGAGGTAAACCCCTAAAGAAGCAGAAAGACCTTCTCCCACCTGGGATGGACCCAGGAATCCCCGTCCCCAATTCTAGAAGGCCAGACGGGCACATGACCACGCTGGAGCAGCTGCTGTGGAACTGCTCCCGCTGTGCTCCCAACTGTGGTGATGGCAGTGCGTTCGGAAGGGTTTTGGTTGGGCCACAAATGCAGGTTTTCCCTCTACCCCACCCCCAGAACTAACAGGACGGAAGATGGCAGGAGAGAAAGGGAAGGGAGTTCCCTGGTGGTCTAGGGGTTAAGGATACGGCATTGTCATTGCTGTGGCTTGGGTTCGAACCCTGGCCCAGGAACTCCCGCATGCCGTGGGCATGGCCCCGAAAGAGTTCTCATCACAGGAAAGGGAAGGACAGGGTAAGAAAGCTAAGGGACGCATGGCCTGGTCCCTGCTGTCTCCAACCTGAGGGTTCCTTCCCACTTAAGACAGGGTACTGCCAGAGAGGTGAGAAGGCGGTTGTGCCCGCCACCCGTGGCTGGGTGGCACGGTGGCACTCACCTGGAGAGGCTGGCCTGGAAGGGGGTGTCCACAAAGCTGTGGCTGAGCTGGGTGATGATCCGATCGACTTCGGCATATGAGTGGGCTTCCAAGGCAAAGCCCTGGTGCTGGGGGCTCTGAAGATGCTGCCCAGGGCGAGAGGAAGCACGGGCCATTAGACCGGGTGGGGTGGGATGCAGGCAGACCACCCAGCCTCGCCAGGGTGGAAAGACTGGGCGGGACAGGCTCTTGCGACAGCCCAGGATCAGGAGCTCACCCCGTGCAGCTCCTCGAAGGCCTCTTGGCAGCACTCACAGTATCCTTTCTTCCTCCTGGGCACGGTGCGGGTGGCTGATCGTGGGCTTGGCTCCTGGCCCTTGGCTTCTCTGGGGAAGGGACGGGGTAGGGAAAAGTGGTCACTGCCGGGGCCCTCAGAGCAGGAACTGTTGCCCTGGGGCCTGGAGCCCAGGTCAGGGAGGAGCTGGACCAAAACAGCCAGAGCTGGGCAGGCACATGCTGGCCCGCCTGCACTTGGTGCCATTCACCCAAGGATGGCAGGAGGGGCAGCGAGGAAGTCAAGACCTCCCCGTGGGAACCTGCCTCAGCTCTGTCCCTGCCCCAGTCACACATCTCACCGGAGGTGAGGACAGGTGAGAGGCTGCAAGAATCCCTGAGACCGTTCCAGCTCTGAGCTCACACCCAAACCCGTGACCACTCGGCCTGCAGAGCTGCACCTTCGCTGGGGACCTCCACATCCTTCTCAAACCCGACTCTGCATCTGGATTTAAGTCCTGCATTTTTTTAGGTTGAAGAATAGTCGATTTACAATGTTGTGTTCATTTCTGGTGTACAGCAAAGTTACTCAGTTTTATATATTCTTTTCCATTATGGTTTATTACAGAATTTTGTTTTGTTTTGTTTTTTAGGGCCACCTCCACAGCATATGGAGGCGAATCATACCCAGGCTAGGGGTCGAATCAGAGCTGTAGCCGCCGGCCTACACCACAGCCACAGCAATGCGGGATCCGAACTGCGTCTGTGACCTACACCACAGCTCACGGCAACGCCAGATCCTTAACCCACTGAGCGAGGCCAGGGATTGAACCTGCGTCCTCATGGGTACTGGTTGCATTCATTTCCGCTGTGCCACAAGGGGAAGCCCTATTCCGGAACACTGAATAGAGTTCCCTGTGCTCTACAGTAGGACCTACTTCATTTATCTACTCGCTATGTAATAGTTTGCATCAGCTAATCCCAAACTCCCAATCTATCCCTTCCTCCCTCTTGGCAGCCACAGTCTGTTCTCTACGTCTCGGAGTCTCTGTTTCCATAGATAAGTTCATTTGTGTCATATTTTAGATTCCACATACAAGTGATATCATACGGTATTTGTCTTTGGTTTACTCAGTACGATAAACTCTAGGTCCATCCACATTGCTGCAAATGGCCTTATTTCATTCTTTCTTATGGCTGAATAGTATTCCACTGTGTGTACACGTGTGTACGTATATACACACCACATCTTCTTTATCCATTCGTCTGTTACTGACACTTGGTTTGCTTCCATGTCTTAGCTACCGTGAACAGTATTGCTATAAACATGGGGGGCAAGTATCTTTTTGAATTTTCTTTCTTTTCCAGATATACTCTCTCCAGCATTTGTTATTTATAGCAGTTCTTCATTTTTTTCTTGCTGCATCTGTGGAAGTTCCCGGGCCAGGGATTGAATCTGAGCCGCAGCTGCAACCTATGCCACAGTGACACCACCAGATCCTTAACCCACTATTCTGGGCCAGGGATCTAAAGTCAGTCTTCATTTTTATGGCCTGTGGGGCATTGGTACTTGGCTGTCTGAGCAAACTCAGCAGGTCCACAACGTTCCCTTAAGGACCTTCTAAGTCCTTTCCTAGGTTAGGGATCAAACTTGTGCTACAGCAGTGACCCAGGCTGCTGCAGTGACAATGCCAGATCCTTAAGCCACTGTGCACAGAAGAACTCCAACTATATGCACTTAAAAATAAATATATACATGGTAGAAAATATAAGAAAAGTTAAAAGTCAAACCACAAACTGGGGAGGATATTTATAACTAATAACACAGCAAAGGGCTCATTTCCCTGAACACAAAAGGTTCCTTACAAACCAATAAGGGATCAATAACTGAAAAGGAATACGGGCAAAGACTATGAAGAAGGTTCACACAAAAAGAGATCCCAATGATCAGACACATAAAAACATACTTAATTTCACTCATAAAGAGATTAAATGAAAATTACGATTACACTGAGATATGGTGTTTAATCTATTAGATTGGCTGAAGTCAGTAAGTCTGAGAGCTCACAGCATGAGCCACTGGGATGGGGAACCAGGCTCCGGGTGAATGGCATTACCTCTAGGAAAAGCCATTTGATCGTATTTCTCAAAATTGTAAATATAGGCACCCTTTGACCCAGCATTTCCACTTCTAGGAATTTATTTGCCAATATCCTTGAACAATCACAAATGTACTCTAAGACTGATCACTGCAGCACTATTTAGCATTGTTCAACAGCAAAAGACTGGAAAACACATATGTATCTATTAGATAAAATACGGTAAATCCATATCCTGGAATACCCTGCAGCCATTAAAGGAAATGAAGTTGCTCTTTAGGTACTAACGCGAAATTAATCTAAGATATATGAAGTGGAAAAAGCAGGATCCAACACAGTGAGTATCATGGTACTCTTTGTGAGATGGGGACAGGGATACAGGGTGCACCTCTGTCCATAAATTCTCTCTGGAGAACGCCTCATGATCTGGAGAATGGAGGAGGGGTGTAGAAGACAGACTTTTCACTTTAAACCCTTAGTAACTCTTGAATTTTGAACCACAGAAACAATTTTAAAATTAAAAAAAATTAAACGCTTTCTCCCACAGATTTTCTATACACACACATCTGGAACCCTGGGCCCTCCCCCATTTCTGTTCCTCTCCCGCAGTCACCAAAGCTCCACGGCCCCACCATCTTCCCTTTACAAACTCTGGGCTCCCCTGCCATCCTGAGGCCATCTCAGGCCCAGACCCCGCAGCCCTGAGCCGGGACAGCCTGCTGGCGTCCCTCAACCCTTCTGGGAAAGGGCTGAAGGGCAGCTGGATTTCCCCCCAGCCTGGTCTCTCCTTTCTCCCCTTGGCCACCCATTGCCACATTCCCTTTCCATCTTCCTTCCCGTTTGAACTACTTCCTGACCTGTCTGCCGGTGGAAGCCGCAGGCCCTCGGCCCTGGGGACCCTGGGGCTGAGTGTCTGTCTGCCTTCTAGTCTCCTGGTCTGTGAATTAACCCTGTAGCCTGCAAGTTAGAAAGGGTTTGAAGAGGCATCCAGGCCGTCACCCAAACTGCATTCCTTCTGCGCTTTGGTCAGCGAAGGTTCAGATTCTCACATGTCTGCAGAGGAGGAGTACTGGCCAGCCTAGGCCACCGGGGGCCACACAGTGTAGCAGGTCTCCCGGACCCCCTGTCCCCTATGTTTAGCCCAAAAGGTCTCAAACTTTTTTTTTTCCCCTTTTACTTTTTATGGCCGCATCTGTAGCATATGGAGGTTCCAAGGCTAGGGGTCAAATGGGAGCTGCAGCTGCTGGCCTTTGCCACAGCCACAGCAACAGCAACAAAGGATCTGAGCCACATCTGGGACCTACACCACAGCTCATGGCAACGCTGGATCCTTAACCCACTGAGCAAGGCCAGGGATCGAACCTGCATCCTCAATACTAGTTGGGTTCATTACCACTGAGCCACAGCAGGAACTCCCAAAGGCCTGAAACTTTGATGTGCATTGAAATCACTCGGGGAGCCTGTGAATATATAGCTTTGGTGTCTCGATCACCAGAGACTGTGATCTGTGGGTGTGAAGTCCTGGAATTTTTTTTTTTTTTTTGGCTGTGCCTGCAGCATGCAGAAGTTCCCAGGCCAGGGACTGAACCTGCACGACAGCACTGCCAACACTGGAGGAGCCACCAGGGACCTCCCCGGGAACCTGCATTTTTGTTTTGTTTTGTTTTGTTTTAGGGCTGCACCCATAGCATATACAAGTTCCCAGGTTAGGGGCTGAACTGGAGCTGCAGCTGCTGACCTACACCACAGCTCACGGCAACGCTGGATTCTTAACCCACTGAGCAAGGCTAGGGATCGAACCCAAGTCCTCATGGATACTGGTCAGGTTCATTGCCGCTAAGCCACCATAGGAACTCCTTTTTTTATTTTGGAACCTGCACTTTGAGTGGGACCCCAGGGGACTCTGAATAAGGTGGTCTATAGTCCGAGTTTCAGAAATCGGCCTCTTGCCCTCTGGACATAAGTCAAATTCTTCAGTATGGATAGAGAATACCAAATAAAACGGATGAACACCCCTAGTGCCTCTCTTCTCTGGGCTAAGTTCCCAGAATAGACTTCGCCTAAGGAGCTGACACATGGCCATTCCCAAATTTGACCAGCAGGCCCCCGATGGGGAGGGCCTTGGCCTGTGCCCAGTCCTTGGTACTCAGGAACCAGAAAGACCTACCTGGCGTGGTGCGAGCTGCCTGGAGTCGTCGGGGCCTCAAAGGGACTTGCATCTTTGGGTCCCAGAAAAGAAATTTCAGGAAAGGATTTAAACTGATGGTAGAAAGGACGAAAATTCCTGCAACACAGAAAACTTCCACTTTGACTACAGTGGGGAAGGGAAGGATGAGGAAGGGGGGCTGGCCCAGCTCCCTGGAACGCCAGTACTGATAAAGCAGACTCTTGCCTGCCCATCCTTTTTCCTTTTTTTTTCTTTTCCTTTTTGGCTACCCCAAAGCATATGGAGTTCCTGGGCTAGGGATCAGATGCGAATTGAAGTTGAAACCAAAGCTGCAGCTGCAGCAATGCTGGATCCTCAACCCACTGTGCTGGGCTAGGGATCGAACCTGATCCTGGCACTTCCAAGATGCCAATCCCTTTGCGCTACAGTGGGAACTTCTCACCTGCCCATCTTTTTACTTATTTTTTTGATGGTGCCCATGGCATGCAGAAGTTCCCGGGCCAGGGATTGAACCCAGGCCATAGCAGTAACCTAAGCCACGGCAGCGACAACGCTGGATCCTTAATAGGCCACCAGGGAACTCCTTACCTGTCCATCTTTTTTTATTGTCTTTTTAGAGCCGCACGCCCTGTGGCATATGGAGGTTCCCAGGCTAGGGGTCAAATCGGAGCTGTAGCCACCAGCCTACACCACAGCCACAGCAACGCCAGATCCGAGCCATGTCTGCAACCTACACCACAGCTCATAGCAACGCTGGATCCTTAACCCACTGAGAGAGGCCAGGGATCGAACCGGTGTCCTCATGGATACTAGTCAGATTCGTTTCTGCTGAGCCACAACGGGAACTCTACCTGCCCATCTTTTAAATTCTAGAACAATACTCTCATCAACTTATTAGTTTAGATTAATACTTTAATACCCTCCCTGACTACTTTACAAGCCTGTTTACACTCCTTGAATCCCGTAACCACCCTGAGCTGAGTGGAACAATGGTGTTATCCTGTTTTACAAAAGAGAAAAACGAAGCCCAAGAGGTTCTGTGACTTGCCCAAGGGCTCATGACATGTAAGTGGTCAGGTCCAGACAGGAAGCCACATCTCCGCATCCTGATCCAGTGCCTCCCATCTTCCCGTTTTGTTTCTTGACCTTCAAATGACCTATGAGCACTTGAGCCTGGCAAAATCTAAATGCAGGCACGTTTAAACCAGAACGATGATTTTCCTGTTCCACGGAGAGGAACATTTCTGCTCTGGGCTGGTCCTCTGTGCTACCTGAGGGGTGGTGTTTTGAAAGGGAAGAGAGAGGCCCAGTGACGGTTCTGGATAGTCAGACCTATACTAGATGGTTTTCGTGGGTGGTCTGCTTCAAGTTGCTCACGCGCAGGAGACTTTCAGAGCCAGATCTGGTGATTTGCGGATGCTCAGCAAACCCTGCTGACATAACTGCCAGGCAATCTGTGCTTGGCTGCGATGGCCAACGCCCCAGGAGGGAATGCAGGCCCTGGATTCCCAGGTGGCACAGTGAGAGCCCTGTGGCCTCAGGAATGAATTAATAAATGAGGCTTCTTGGACCCTGGAGGAGGAGGCAGCACCCTTCACAGCCTTGGTACCCCCTCTTTCTTTCTTCCTCCATGTTGTTTTGTTCCTGTTCTGGAGGCTGGAAAGTTGAGGTTGGTGAGGTTATAGTGGGCTTTGAAGAGCACCTGCTTTAGGACAGCGTGTTAGAAAGGATCACAGAGTTCCCGCTGTGGCTCAGTGGGCTAAGACCCTGACATAGTACAGCAGAAATTGAGACAACACTGTAAATCAACCGTACTCTAATTAAAAAAAAAAAATCAAAAAAATCAAGGAAGGAGTTCCTGTTGTGGCTCAGTGGTCATGAACCCGACTAGCATCCATGAGGATGCAGGTTTGATCCCTGCCTGGCCTTGCTAAGTGGGTTAAGGATCTGGCATTGCCAAGAGCTGTGGTGTAGGTCGCAGACAAGGCTTGGATCCCACAAGGCTGTGGCTGTGGCTGGCAACTGCAGGTGTCTGAACTGATCCCAGCCTGGGAACTTCCATATGCCGAAGGTGTGGCCCTAAAAAAGCAAAGAAAAAAGGAAAAAAAAGTCCCCCAAAACAAAAAAAACGACACAGTGTCCCTAAGGATGCAGGTTCATTCCTGGCCTCGCTCAGGGGGTTAAGGATCTGGCGTTGCTGAAAGTGCAGTGCAGGTCGCAGATGAGGCTCAGATCTGGTGTTGCTATGGCTGTGGTGTAAGCTGGTGGCTGCAGCTCCAATTCAACCCCTAGCCTGGGTACTATGATATGCAGGCGTGACCATAAAAAGAAAAAAAAGGAAAAAAAAGGACTACAAGGAGGTTCAGCTCCACTTGGATCTTTTCTTCTTTTTTGGCTGCCTCATGACAAATGGAGTTTCCGGACCAGGGATCAGATCAGATCGGAGCAATACTGGATCCTTAACCCCCTGTGCCGGGCAGGGGATCAAACCTGCATCCCAGCATTCCAGAGATGCCAACCTACCGCTGCACCACAGCGGGAACTCTTCTGCTCGGCTCTTGCCTACGACGCCAGGGGCACACAAACACCAAACACGTGTACCCTGCTCTGGTCACAGTGACATGGCCTGAGCCTTCTGTGTGCAGAGATACCGAGGCCCTGGCAGTGTCTCTGCCACTGCGTTCTGACTGCTGGTATTTAGCCGGTTGTAAAGGGGCTGAGTGTGAAGGGCATGCACCCCATCCCACTGGAACGGGAGAAGAGAGGGCCTCGTTCCATCCCTGTGTTTTTTCTACTTGCTTTTGGGCCACCAGAGCCAACTGTGTACTGTGTGCAGGTGCCATCTGGAGGATGGGCAGGCATGCCAGGCTTCCAGGGCTGGGTCTTTAGCTGGCCTGCCTGAGGCTGAGGCACATAGAATTCTGGTCTCAGGAGTCTCTGCTGGGTACACATGGGCTTTTTTTCTTCTAAAAAACTTAAAAAAATTTTTTTTTTTTTTGGCTGCACCTGTGGCATATGGAAGTTCCCGGGCTACTGGCTGAACTGGAGCTACAGCTGCCGGCCTACACCACAGCCACAGCAACTTGGGATTGAGATCTGAGCCTTATCTGCGACCTATACCACAGCTCATGACAACGCTGGATTCCGCAACCCACTGAGTGAGGCCAGGGATCGAACCTACATCCTCACGGATGCTAGTCGAGTTCATTTCTGCTGTGCCACAACGGGAACTCCAAATCTTTTTGAGTTAATTCTAGATTCTCATAGACTTCTGATCTAGTACTCTTTTTTTTTAAATGGCCGCATGGCATATGTAAGTCCCTGGACCAGGGGTGGAATCTGGGCCCCTGCAGTGACCCAAGCCACGCCGTCTGATCCTCAATCCACTGAGCCACTGCGGGAACTCCCTGATCTAGTACTGAAAGAGTCAGTGATAACTCAAGTGGCTAGCAGCTCAGCAGGTTATCATCTGGCCCTCATGGGGGACAGATGGGGAGGGGGCCGGGCTGGATGTGCATTCTAGCCTTGGGCTAAGATTCACTAGCAAGTGGCTGTGTCCCAGCCCCTTAGCTGTTCTGACCTCAGTTTCCCCATGAGGAAGAGGATGCACTCGCTATGCTAGTTTGCCCAGGGCTGTCACAAGAGAACATGTGCCAGGTGTGAGTTTTACACAGCAAAACAGAACGGCTTCATCAAGTGCAACGTGGTCTGAGCGTACCCCAGCATCACCCCAAACATCCTCACTTCAGCCAAGGCTGTACTAGCCCTGCACCAGGGCCAGTGACGATTTGGTATTGAGTGTCAGCGGACACCTGGGGGAAACGAGGGGCAAAACTGAGCCTGGATGGGACATCATGAGCTCATAAAAGCAGAGCATTAAAAAGAGGGAATTCACACACAGGGTCACTAACTCATGGCCAAGAGGAGCACATGCTGGGTGCGGCTCCTCCTGATCTGTGAGACTTCCCTGTGACAGGGGACTATGTGCCTTGTGGGGCAGACAAAGGTACAGGGCTGAGGGGCTCTGTGTCCCCATGTCAGCTTGGGGCCCCTGAGCGCCTCTCCCCCAGCCGGGTCTGGCGACACACTCACCTGCTCTCATCTTCCACTTTGAGGAATGGTGCCTTCAGCCTGGCCACTGGAAGGAAGAGCACACCCATCAGCCATCTGTCTGCTCCGCAGCACAGGAAATGCTTGGAGAGGAGAGGCTCCAACGAAGCCTTGGAGCTTCTCGGAGCTGGAACACTCGCTGCCCCAAGGGGGGTCCTTTCCATTTGCAGAGGTGAAGCACCCCCGACCCCCCAGCCTCAATGGGTGGGGGGGAGCCATCCTGGGGGAGGGGCTGTCACCTGCCAGGTGAGAGACCCAGCCCCACCAGCTTCCCTAAAAGCCTCAGCTCCTTCCCTGGGGGGTGGGGGTGGGGAGGCTGAGAACAGTTTCTAGACAGGGTTCTCCAGGTGGACTCTGGGTTTTGGGGGGAGGAGCAGCAAAGAAGAGAGGTAGAGTCTTAGCAGAAGGACAGTAAAAAAAAAAAAATCAAAAATGAAATCTGGTTCCTGAAAAAATAGGGCAAAGGAATGCTGGGAAGACAAATTTGGAGGCAATTAATCAGGAGATTCATTCTCTGCTAACTGGCTACCTTCATGGATTGCAGGCCCTCTGAGGCGTTATAAACCACTTCTCCCTTCCCACGATGCCCGGAAGTCCTGCCAAAGGGGCAACCAAGGCACTGGAAGCCGGGGCAGGACTCGTGGCCACCAAATTCCCAAAGTGCGGTGCCTCCCAGCTCCCAGACCCACACAGGCTGCCAGCGCCCAAGCAGAAGCAGCCTTTCTCCTTGTGCAGCAGCAGCTCCCATTAATTACTTTTTTAGGGCGATTTCTTGTCTTTCTAATTAACTGAGATGGTGATTAAAATCAATTCCCCCACAGATTTCCTTGAATTTCAAACATGAGAGGTGCCAAGTGACTTTTCTTAGCTCCTGCTTGTGCACGGATAAATGCCACCTAAAGAGCATCTTTGGGAGAAACACCCAGGGGAAGAAGCTCTCCTGCTGTCCAAGAGGAGCCGGGAGCCGGGCCCGCCAATCTGCCTGTTTGTCAATTTCAGGGAGTTTGGCATTTCTGAAAGTGGGAGGCAGCTGTCAAACTGCCCACCCCAAACTGCTCCTGAATCAGAAGGAAAAGGATGCTGAACTTCGATCAATGCTCAGGAATAGCCAAAGGATGCAGGAGTCAGAGCGAGCACAAGAGGTCTTGGTTCTGAGGAGAAGGCCCGGCCCAGCAGCCCTGGACTGGCTCATGGAGGCCCCTCTCCAGCCGCTCTCCTCTCTGAGGCCCAGGCCCTGGAAACCTGACAGGCCAACACAACCTGGACTTGCTTCCTGCCGCAGAAAAGTGAGCAGATGCTGCCACAGAGGGAGTCGTGGGGAAGCGTTTAGGGAGGGCGGGATGGCAATTAGAAGAGGAAAAACTATCATACTGACCTTTCCGTGTTCTTGACTCTGCTGGACACGTTCCCTAAATGGAAAGGGAAAATAGGTTAAGGATGTGAGGGAGCCAGGGGGGTCGAGGAACTGGGCCTGGCGAGCCCAGCTGCTGCCAGCCTGCCCCACTTTGCTTCCCGCCGTTGGCTAGACCCTGAGCTGGAGCAGACCTGAGCACCATGGCTCCTTCCGCCTCCCCGGGAGCTCTGTGTGTGAAGCTCAACGGGAGCTGACTCTGCACGGAGTGCAGGACATAGCAAAGAGCAAGGGCTGGGGAGCCCCCAGGCCTGGGTGGGAACTGGGGCCCTGCCACCTGTGATGTGCAGAGTTCCCACCAAACTCATCGGATGTAGCACAGATGAAATTCGAGCAGGTAAGAGACTTGCTAACACAGCCAAGCTAATGTTAAAAAGCAAATAGTGGCGTTCCCACTGTGGCTCAGCGAGTTAAGAACCCGACTAGTATCCACGAGGATGCAGGTTCGATCCCTGTCCTTGCTCAGTGGGTTAGAGAATCTGGCGTGGCTGCAGCTGTGGCGTAGGCTGGCAGCACAGCTACAATTTTGCGACTCCTAGCCGCAGAACTTGCTCTCTTGAGGTGGTACACGCAGTTCTCATTCCAGCAAAGGAAGGAAAAACCAAACAAGAACTTGGAATACGGGAGCTCCAGTTGTGGTACAGTGGAAACAAATCCAGCTAGTACCCATGAGCGTGTGGTTTCGATCCCTAGCCTTGCTCAGTGGGTTAAAGATCCGGCGTTGCCATGAGCTGTGGTGTAGATCGCAGATGCAGCTCGGATCTGGCGTTGCTGTGGCTGTGGCGAAGGCCGGCGGCTGTGGCGAAGGCCGGCGGCTATAGCTCTGATCGGACCCCTAGCCTGAGAACCTCCATATCCCATGGACGTGGCCCTAAAAAGCAAAAAAAAAAGAAAATGGAACATGGCAGCTCTTTCAAAGCCCTTTATCTAGGCCAGGCTGAGCCGCACACGACGCAGGCTGCAGTGAACGCCTCAGTGTGGCACAGGGCATGTGCCAGCAGCACAGGAAGACACAGGGCTGTGGATGGCACAGATGAGCTGACGGGGAGCCTGCGAGCCTCTCACCTTCTCCAGAACAGCCAGGAGAAAGTGGCCTGGGTGGGTCATGGATTTACCAAAGTTGTCACAGACTTGACCTTCTCCCTGCGGCCCAGCGGGATGACCTACCTCCGGCCTCTGTGGCCCGCGCTTCCTCACACATAGAGCGTCAAGAGACAGCTGCTGCACGTGCACCATCATTTCTGTGGAGGAGACGGAGGGCTGAGGCCAAAGGCTTCCTCTCCTGGTTTCCCCCCCACAGTCCCTTCCTGGGGCGGGGGGACTAAACGTCTCACCCGGCCTGGCCCACAGAACACACCAGCCTTGCCTGCCACCTTCTGGCTACATGTCATCTCTGCACCTGCCGATCATAAGAGAGCTGGGTCCTCTATCCCTGGAAAAGTTCCTACGCTGGCCTCGTGCTCCTTTGAAGCTCCGGATATACGTCTTGAGTGGGAGGTGCCCTGAAGGGCTTTAGGCACAACTGAATGGCTGCTTCCGTGGGGGAGACCAAGCCACAGCAGTTACTCAGATCAACACTTAGGTGGGAAACCCAGGAGGGGCTACATGTTCTGGAACGTCTCTAACACACAGGAAGGCAGGAAATTAGGTCAAGTCAGAAACGGTTGGGTTTCCAGGGAGCATGGAACCCCTTACGTCCTACACGGGGACCTTCCCCAGCACAGTTCCCCAGCCTCCCACAGATCTTGGGCTGGATCTGGAGCCCCTTCAGTGGATCAGAGCAAACCCTAGACTCAGAGTGGAGCTGGATGTGAGAGCCAGCCGGTGCTGGCCAGGTTCAAGACAGCTGCTCTAAGTAAATTCATTACAACCGGCAAACAAGTGGTTGGAGTGTGAGGCAACCCTAGAGGAAAGATGGCAGAAAATTCAATCCAGCCCGACTGGTGGCAATGTGGCCATACTACTCACTTCTGGTGAGACTATGGATAATTTACTTAATCTGTTCTCTGAGCTCAATTTCCTTATCTGTACAATGGGCAGAAGAGGACTAAATGAAGTGATTCCTAGCAGAGAGTAAATACCTGACAAGGGGTCAGGGACATAAGGATTATTTGCTTTTTTCTTCTTTCTTGCCTTTTTTCCCCCCTTTTAAATGGCTACACCCACAGTATATGGAAGTTCCCAGGCCAGGAACTGAATCCAAGCAGCAGCTGCAACCTACACTGTAGCCAATGCCAGAGCCTTTAAGCCACTGCACTGGGCCGGGGATCAAATCTGCATCTACACAGCGACCTGAGCTGCTGCAGTCAGATTCTTAACCCACTGTGCCACAGGGGGAACTCCCAGGATTATTTTCTTATTTGTAAAACAGGATCGTCACACCAGCTAGGGGGAGCTGTCGCGTGGGTTAAACAAAGCAGTACCTGTGCTCTATTGCTACTGCTAGTCTCTACACCGCCTGCCCTGGGGAGCATCACACTGAGTACATCTGGCTTCAGCTAGAACACAACTATGATCCCTCTCACAACCGAGGCTCCCAGTCTGTCACCAACTGTCCCCTCCACAGAAGCCCCGGGAAGGAAAGGTACCTTCCACGTGTAGAATCCGCACTCCCCAGGAGCGGGCGTTGCTCAGGAGGCTGCTGCTGCTCCCCTGGAAAGACAAGTGGAGTCAGGCAGAAGCACGTGACTCCCCAAGGCCTGACCACGGGGCGGGCTGGCCCCGCTTCTGGGAGCTCGGGGTCATCCACGAGGGGAGTTGTTGCAGGGAGGCTGACAGGGGAGAGGGCAGAGGGTCTGGAGAGTCGACCCCAAACCCCTGGGGAAGATCCTGTCCTCCACAAGGGCTGGCCACATCAGAGGGGACGGACTGCGGACCCGCCAGTGGCCTCTGCTCCGGCCACCTGGTGACTGGGAAGAGGCACATACTCCGATGAGAGCCGTCTGCCAGGAGAGACTCTGTGAGGCAAGCTCTCAGCCCACAGAAGGACACCTGCTGACCGTTCACCCTGGCAACACCACCCTCCCTCTGCACAGCCAAGGCACCCACTTGATGTCACTTTAAAAAAAAAAATTAATTAATTTTTTACTTGATGTCATTTTTTTTTTTTTTGGTCTTTTTGCCTTATCTAGGGATGCACCCGTAGCATATGGAGGTTCCCAGGCTAGGGGTCTAATCGGAGCTGTAGCTGCCAGCCTACGTCACAGCCACAGCAATGCGGGATCCGAGCCACGTCTGCAACCTACACCACAGCTCACGGCTACGCCGGATCCTTAACCCACTGAGCAAGGCCAGGGATCAGACCCGCAACCTCATGGTTCCTAGTCAGATTCGTTAACCACTGAGCCACGACGGGAACTCTGACTTGATGCCAGATCACCTTAACTCCTCCTCCTATCACTTAACTGTAATGCCTTGGATTCTCACAAAAGGGATAAAGAGCTACTTGTGAGGCGTTCCCATCGTGTCTCAGCAGTAATGAACCTGACTAGTCTCCATGAAGATGCAGCTTCGGTCCCTGGCCTCGCTCAGTGGGTTAAAGGATCCGGCGTGGCTGTGGCTGTGGTGTAGGCCAGCAGCTGCAGCTCCGATTAGACTCCCAGCCCAGGAACCTTACATGTGCCGCTGGGTTGCCCCCCACCCCCCAAAAAAGAGCAACCTGTGAAAGACGTGCAAAGTCTGACCCACTCCACGGCCCTGCTCCAAGGTTCCCCTGGGAGGCTCAGGAGTTGGAAAGATCATGGAGTCAAATCACTTCCATCTTGGGTGACTCTGAACAGATTACTTAACTTCTCTGAGCCTCACTTCCTCGCGTGTCAGGAGGAAATCACGACAATACTCCATGTCTGAGCACAAGCCTCCTGTGTTAGAACTTCCGAAGAACTTTGGGACGCAAGGCCGGCTCCATCCCAGAGCCTCCAGCCCGTCTCCCTCAGCTCACCTGGTTTCGGATGGCCTTCTGCAGGAGCTCCTTCCCTCTGCTCAGAGGCACCTGACGGAAAAAGAGCAATGAGGGGAGCTGCGGAGACCACCTGCGCACAGACAGATGTTTCCACAGGGGCTGGCCAGGATGCGGGGAGTCACGGCCCTCGGGAAGCCGGGGGTAGTGATGGCTGAGCAGCAGCAGATATGAGAGCCTGGAGAGCCTTTCAGAGGCAAAGGGAAAGCCACAGGGAGCTGCAGCCGGGCGGCCTGGGCCCTGGTTCCCCAAGGTCAAGTGTTACAAATGTCCAGAGACCGCTCTGAAAGAGCCCGCACTCCCGGGCAGACAAGCCTCGGCTACTCCCAACAAGCACTTTCTGGTTTACAGACGACCTTCCTACTGTTTTTGAGCCTCAGGCTCTGAGGTCCTAGACAAAGTGAACATTGGAATTCCCACTGTGGCTCAAGGGGATCTGCAACGTTTTGGGAACTCTGGGATGCAGGTTCGATCCCCGGCCCAGCACAGTGGGTTAAAGATCTGGAATTGTCCCAGCTGTGAGCCATCATAACTGTGGCTTGGATCTGATCCCTGGCCTGGGAACTCCATATGCCGCAGGACAGCCAAAAGAGGAAAAAAAATAAACAAACAAAAAGTAAACATTTATCACAGAAGGGAGGGCAGAGCATGGCACTGAGGTGCTTGGCTCCAGAGCTATGATAAGACAGTTTGGAGCCCTGAATTCAAATGCGAGATGAAAATAAACCAGATGAAACTAAAACCAGACACTGCCGAAAAGGGCTCAGTGAGGCATACTTCCTTCGTTTGGAGGGCACAGCTTTCCCACCCTGAGAGGCTCTTACCGACTCCACGGGTTTCTGGGCAGGCCTGGCATGGCAGTCTTTTGGGTTGGCCACGGACGCTGTCTCCGCTCTGACCTGGCTGGGGCTGGGGCAGCCTCTGTGACTTGTTCCTCCGCTCTCTGCCTTCGCCTCCCTGCGGCTGGACACGATGTAACTTACTTCTTTGCTCAGGAAACCCTCAATTACCTGAAACCAGATCACAGAGGTGGCTGAAACCTGAAAAGCAGAAGTAGAATTATCAATATCGAGAGGTCGAGGGAAAGAAATCTTGGCTGCCAGCAGTTCCAGAATCAATGTCTTTAAATAGACCAAATGCAGTTCTGTGCCAGGCCCCCAAGAAGACATCGTCTTACACTACAATAGGGTGTGTGTGTATATATATACCACAGGCTCTTATCTCCAGAACTGCAGCTCCTCCTGACCCAGCAGTGGGAGCCCAGAGGCTCCGAGTATCTGACTAGTTTGAGTGTGCATGGAACAAGAGCACGCTGAAGAGACCGGAGAAGATTAATATCTTATTGGCCAAGTCCTGATTTTGCTGTGAAGCTACACTGGGACATCCAGATGCTGCATCTGTAACCTTGACCACATTACCAGAAGGAGCCTGAAACAAAAATGAGTTTTGGCTCTTACTCAGCAGCATGAGTATGTGCTCATCCTACCTGCAAACCCTTGAAAGGCACTGAGAGGGTCTGACACACCTTACATCCCAAGAACCCAACACGGTGCCTGAAACACAGTGACACCCCTCAAGACTGTGGGAGGAAGGAAAGATGGAAGTAAGCAGTAGTGAGTCGGCAAATTCTTAAGGACTGACTCTCTGGGGAGTGGGGGAACCCTCTCTACAGCACGTGCCGATTTCTGTGGGGTAAGATACGGCTGTGGCTGATTTCGAGCTAGTAATAATATGATGTCACTGAATGTGGAGCTGGAAAGAGATGCTAACAACTGATTCTCATGAGCCAGTCCCAGTTGGCTCCACCACACCTGTGAGAGCAAGGATGGTATCTCTGAAATGTGACTAGATGGGAAACCTGGCACTTAGGTTAAAAGAAAAAAAGTTTAGGTGTCTCAAAAAGCTAAATATAGATTATTACCACATGACTCAGCAATTCTGCTCTGATGTATATACACAACAGAATTGAAAACAGGTACTTTGGAGTTCCCGTCGTGGCTCAGTGGTTAACGAATCCGACTAGGAACCATGAGGTTGCAGGTTCGATCCCTGGCCTTGCTCAGTGGGTTAAGGATCCGGTGTTGTCGTGAGCTGTGGTGTAGGTTGCAGACGCGGCTCAGATCCCGCACTGCTGTGGCTGTGGCGAAGGCCGGCAGCTACAGCTCCTGTTAGACCCCTAGCCTGGGAACCTCCGTATGCTGCGGGTGCGGCCCTAGATAAGGCAAAAAGACAAAAAAAAAAAAAAAACAAAAACCCAAAAAACAGGTACTTGACCAGACACTTGTTCAGTAATGTGTACTGTGGCATTATCCATAATAGCTAAAAAGCAGGAACAACCTGAGTGTCCATCAATAGATGAATGGTTAGGCAAAATGTGGTGTGGCCATGAAAAGAAGTTTGGATCTCTGCTACAACATGAACCTTGAAAACCTTATGCTAAGTGAAATAAGCCAGACACCAAAGGGAAAACATCATTAATTCCACTGCTATGAGGTATCTAGAATGAGCAAATTCAAAGACATAACATAGATCTAAGTAACGGGGGCTGGAGGGAGGGGGAATGGGAAGCTACTGCGTAAAGGTCATAGTTTTTCTGGGGTGTAAAAGTTTTGGAAACACATGGTGATGGTTGTATGAATATAATTAATGCCAAAGAACTTTAATGAATTTACAAATGGTTAAAAAGACATATCTTTTAGGTCATATACATTTTATCGCAATTTTAAAAATATTTAAAGCCATGGCTCGAAGGACTACATCTGCCTCCCTCCTGTACCACGGCAAAAACATAGATGGTTTCATGGCCACACGTCCCTCCCACCCCAACAAACCACTCCTTTGTAATGTGACTTTGCTGTTTCTCCCATCAGGAGGTGGAGCCTGTTTGTCCATTCCCTTGAACTGGACTCCTGTTGATCAATAGGATGTGGTGA
Source organism: Catagonus wagneri (assembly GCA_004024745.2). Lineage (NCBI taxonomy): Eukaryota > Metazoa > Chordata > Mammalia > Artiodactyla > Tayassuidae > Catagonus > Catagonus wagneri. The sequence continues at coordinate 3,108,183 of PVHT021183690.1, read as the reverse complement.
AAGTAATGTGTGTGAGTTCCAGAGCCTAGGCCTCAAGAGGCCTTGTGGCTTCTCCCTTCACTTTCTGGGAAAGCTGCCCTGAAACCACGGTGTAAATCGGCTGCTCTAGCTCCCTGTATTCATGTATGATGGTGTATGCACACGTGCTGTATGTAAGAAGCTCCTCAGACACTGCATGAGAAGTCACACAGAGGCAGCCAGCAGCACCACCCAGATATGTGCGTGAGGTCATCTTTGGTCCCTCCAGCCCAGCGGACCCTCCTCCGTGGAATGCAGGTGCAGGGGTGAGCCCCGATGAAACCAGCAGAGAAACCACCCAGCCAATCTAGAGAATAGTGAGAAATAATAAATTGCTGTTTTACGTCCAGGTTCTGGGGTGGTGTTTTACACAGCAAAGGCTAAATGACAAAATATACTAGAAGTTCAAAATGTAATTCGGGGAGTTCCTGTTGTGGCTCAGCTACTAACGAACCCGACTAGTATCCATGAGGACATGGGTTCGATCCCTGGTCTCACTCAGTGGGTTAAGGATCTGGTGTTGCCGTGAGCTGTGGTGTAGGTCGCAGATGAGGCTTAGATCCCGCACTGCTGTGGCTGTGGCATAGGCCGGTGGCTACAGCTCCGACTGGACCCCTAGGCTGGAAACCTCCATATCCCATGGGTGTGGCCCTAAAAAGACAAAAAAAAAAAAAAAAAGCAACTTGGGCCAGTTTGGGTGTATAATCCTGGTTCTTTCCATACCCACTGCTGGACTTCTACACCCCTGAATTTCTGCTCCTTTGATGGCAAAGAAACTGTGCATTCTGGGCCTATTCACACAGTTTCCCTGGTCATTTGCCTCTGTTGGGCCAAGCACTCTCATCCTATTTTCTAAACACAAGAGATACCTGCCAATCCCTTACTAAAAGTGTTATGATATGTGCTGTAAAAAACATTTTAATGGGCTCAAATACAGCAAATCCTTTTCCCCCAAAGTTGTTCACCATAGTGCTAGTCTTAAGAGCTAAACTTTGTTTATTTGGCTGTACCCCCAGCACACAGAAATCTGGGGCTAGGGATCGAACCTGCGCCATAGCAGTAACCTGGGCTATAGCAGTGACAGTGCTGGATCCTTAACCTTCTGAGGCATCAGGGAACTTGCAGAAATAATCTAAATGTCCACAGCTTTACAGTTAAGTGAATTAATAACCCACTTAAAAGAACATTATATTCTCATTACAAAGAATGTACACAATGTGTAATAGTGATAGGATACTGCCAATGCTTTAAGGTTATGGGCAAAAAGTTAATAATCAAAAATGTGTTCATAATCATAGCAACAAGGAAAATAAGGTGTTCCCTTTTTTTTTTTTTTTGCTTTTTAGGGCCGCACCTGGAGGTTCCCAGGCTAGGGGTCAAATCGGAGCTGTAGCCGCCAGCCTACACCACAGCCACAGCAACGCCAGATCTGAGCCGCATCTGCGACCTACACCACAGCTCATGGCAATGCAGGATCCTTAACCTACTGAGCAAGGCCAGGTATTGAACTTGTGTCCTCATGAATGCTAGTTAGATTCATTAACTGCTGAGCCATGATGGGAACTCAAGATAATAAGCATTTTTAAAAAAAGGATAATAGGAGTTCCCTTCATGGCTCAGTGGTTAACGAGTCAGACTAAGAACCATGAGGTTGTGGGTTCGATCCCTGGCCTTGCTCAGTGGGTTAAGGATCCGGCGTTGCCGTGAGCTGTGGTGAAGGTCGCAGACGCAGCTCGGATCCCATGTTGCTGTGGCTGTGGCGAAGGCCGGCAGCTACAGCTCCTGTTAGACCCCTAGCCTGGGAACCTCCATATGCCGCGGGTGCGGCTCTACATAAAGGCAAATAGACAAAAAAAAAAAAAAAAAAGGATAATAAACAACAAAGTCCTACATATAGCACAGAGAAACTATATTCAATGTCCTATGATAAACCATAATGGAAATGAAAAAAAACGAAGGAATGAATATATAACTGAATCACTTTGCTGTACAGCAGAAATTAACACAACATTGTAAATGTTCAATAAAAAAAGGGTAGAGCAGAAGAAGAAGAGTAATTACACAGGGCTGGGGAGAAGGGGGAGTGGCTGATAGCAGATAGCAGGTTTCTTTTTGGGGGTGATGAAAATATTCTAGAATTGCATAATCACACATTTGCACAGCTCTGTGAATATCCTAAAAACTGCTGAATTGTTATCTTTTTTTTTTTTTTTTGCCATGCCCATGGCACACATAAGTTCCTAGGCCAAGGACTGAGCCTGCACCGCAGCAGCAACCAGAGTCACAGCAGTGACAACACCAAGTCCTTAACTGCTAGGCGATCAGGGAACTCCTGAACTGTCTTTTAAATGGGTAAACTTTATGGTTTGTGAATTATACCTCAATCAAGGAAGGAGTGAAAAGAAAAGAAAAGAAAGGAAGGAGAGAGAAAAGAATCCAGAAGAAAAGAAATACATCAAAATGATGGCTGTCACTTGGAGTAGTCCCATGTTTTCCAAAATTTCTACATCAAACAGACGTTACTTTCTAATTAGGAAAAAAAAAAAAAAAGCTTTACTTAAAAAATGGTTTATACTTAAATTGCTTTGGAGAATGTAGTGGTACCACTGAAAATTCCTGAAGTCACAGATGTAATCCCTCTCCAGCAGAGAGGCAGGCTACGTACCCCACCCAGCTGCTGGATGGCCCCGGTCAAAAACTGGAGGTTCTTGCCAGCGGGCAGATCCAGGTAAAAGGACTTTCCAGACAAGGGCTGCCTCCCAGCATCTGGTGAGTCCTTCTGGCATTTCCCCAGACAACGGGCAGCTCCTAGCTGAGCCCCTGGAAAACAACAAAGGGGAGCAAAGTGAGAAGCCTGAGGTAAGACAGAGTTCTGAAGGTCAAGGAGGCCCTGGTCACCAAGGCGGACATAAGACTCATGTTCCTGCCCTCATGAAGACGAGATGCGGAGAAATCAAACCCTTGGACGTCAAGGCAGGGATGTAAAATGGTACGGCCATTTTAGAAAACAGTGTGAGAGCTTCTCAAAAGGTGAAGCATAGAGTTAGCATAAGACCCAGCAATTCCACACCTAGACATACACCCAGGAGAAATGAAAGCTTGTGCAAGAATGTTCACAGTGGTGTTATTCACTCAAATAACATTTAAGTAAAACAATTCAAATAACATGTAAGGAAAATGTGGTATACCCATGCAACGGAACGATATTTGCCAATAAAAACAATAACTATGGATACTGGCTACGGCAAGGATGAACCTCAAAAACATGCTAATTGTAAACTTAGGGTTGGGGACATGACAAGGGTAGGAGATTAAGAGGTACAAACTACTGTGGGCAAAATAAACATGCTACAAGGATATAGGGAATACAGCCTACATATAAAGATATTTTGCCATACCCATGGCATATGGAAGTTCCTGAGCCATGGATGGAATCCAAGTCATAGCTGCAACCTATGCCACAGCTGAGGCAATGCTGGATCCTTAACCTATTGCACCACAGCAGAAACTCCCCCAATATTCTATAATAACTATAAATAACATATAACCTTTAAAAACTGTGGATCATTACGTTGTACACCTGAAACTTATATAATATTGTACATCAACTATACCTTAATGAAAAAATTAAAAAAAAAGAAAGAAAAGAAAGAAGATTAAGAGGCTGTCTGGGGAGTTCCCGTTGTGGCTCAGCAGAAACGAATCTGACTAGGAACAATGAGGTTTGATCCCTGGCCTCGCTCAGTGGGATCTGGCCTTGCTGTGGCTGTGGCATAGGCCGGAGGCTATAGCTCTAATTCGACCCCTAGCCTGGAAACCTCCATATGCCACAGGTGCAGCACTAAAAAGACAAAAGACAAAAACACAACAAAACAAAAGAGGGCACATGGTCATGAAATTTCAGGACACTGAGGAGAAAGAAAGGATTTTGGCTTCATTTCAGGCAACACTGGAGATCAGGTTATCTAAAAACTTTCCTAACACAAAATTAGAGATTAACATAAAAAGTAATCCCAGCTAGTAACAGCTTGGTCACGGCTCAGAGTTGAAAGCAAAGTAACTCTTGAGGGCCACAGCTCAGTCCAGGATTTCCTGAACCAGCAGAAATAAGATAGCAAGACTGGCTCCCCAAGGGCTTCTAAAAGAAGTACTTAAATTATTAAACACTTAATTGTTTATTTATTTATTTTGGCCACGCCACAGCATGTGGAAGTTCCCGGGTCAGGAATCAAACCCACGCTGTAGCAGTTACACGTGCCACAGCTGTGGCAATGCCAGATCCTTAAGCCGCTGCACCACAAGGGAAAGCTCCCTTTACAGACATTTTTTAAACAAAACCACAGACAGTTTATTATCAACCAATTATTACTAACGGATTGTCAAAGAAGCGTACTCTGGAAAGAAGGAAACTGAACCAAGGAAGGATTTAAAATGCCCCCATAATGGTAAAAATACATGTAAATCTAAGCAATCACTGACTGTCTAAAATCACAATAATGATGACTAATTTGAAAGTTGAAAAGACAGACATTAGTAACAATAATATTGTTGCTAGAGAGCAATCATGCTAAATGGGCTTAGGGGTGGTTCAGAGCATAGTGTTCAGGAGGAGGGTAGAAATATTTACAACACTAGACTTTGCCACAGCACACTGGAAGCTAAAAGATGAAACATGTCTTCAAACCTCTGAGAGAAAACTGTTTCCAACCTAGAATGTGAAGATGTGAAGGGGCATAAAGAATCGGCAGACCTAGGGAGTTCCTGTTGTGGCTTGGCAGAAACGAATCCAACTAGTATCCATGAGGATGAGGATTCGATCCCTGGCCTCACTCAGTGGGTTAAGGATCCGACGTTGCCGTGAGCTGTGGTGTCACAGACGGAGCTCAGATCCCACATTGCTATGGCTGTGGTGTAGGCCAGCAGCTGTAGCTCCGATTTGAACTCCTAGTCTGGGAACCCCCATATGCCGAAGGTGCAGCCCTAAAAAGAAAAGCAAAAAAAAAAAATCAAGGATCCTGCGTTGCCGTGAGCTGTGGTGTAGGTTGCAGAAACAGCTCGGATGTGGCGTTGGCGGGGGCTACAGCTCCACTTAGATTGATAGCCTAGGAACCTCCATATACCACGGGTGCGGCCCTAAAAAGACAAAACACACACACACACACACAAAGGAACAACCAAAAAGGCTTATCTGTAACAATCCAGAATTCAAATAAATGATACTATGAGGGGAGTATTGAGGAAAGTGACTGTGTGCTAAAACAGTTATCTACTTGGGTGAGGGTGTTTTCTGATAAATTTTAGAATTGTATGGTAAAACTAACCATGAATACAAGCTTATTAAATTACTCCATCCTGACTCCCCATCTGTCTGCTAATCTGGTTCATAATATCAACAATATCAGATTGAAAGCTCTTGTTTGACTTTTACCTTGAATTCCTAAATGATCCTTGACATCCCTCAACACACACACACACTCTCTCTCTCTCCCTCTCTCTCTCTCTCTCTCTCTCTCTAAGTAATTAGAAAATCCCAATAGAGCTAACATTTCTTGGGTTTTTCTTCCCAAGAGACTCTGGGGCAGGAGTGGCAACTGCGATCTCGCATCCCTAGTTTTGACCTGTTACCTACCTAGGTCCGGAGCCCGGAGCCTACTCTCAGCCATTTGACTCTCCAGTTCAAAGCAATCGTCGCCTGAAACAGAAGGACAAAACGGCAGCCGAACAAACCACTTTCACTAGCTTTCGACTTTACATTACCCTCTCCCTCCGCCTCCCAAATCTCGCACAATTCCCATCGAGGTTTCCAGGAATCCCAAGATTTAACTCCATCCCAACCCACATTCCCTCTCAATTCCCGCGCCTCCTTCCAGGCTCCTGTAACTCAATCCCTCCGCCCCCTTTCAGACCTGCTCCCTCGACTCCTGTGGCCTCCTGGCCACTCCTTGTACATTTCAATTGCTGTACCTCCTCCAGGTTCTTGTCCCCCTCAGTCCTTCTGTCCCCTTTAGACCTCTCTCCCCTTAACTCCCGTGCCCACTTCCCACCCCGTACCCATCTTTAAGGCTTATGACCCTTTCAGCATTCCTTCTTACCCCTTCTTCCCCTTCCCGGCATCCGTACCGTTTCCCTGCTACCCACCCCTCAAATTCTCGGCTCTTTCTCGGCCTCCGTACTGCTTCAAGGCCGCCGTATCACCTTCGCGGGCTCCATAAGTTCTTTCAGACTCGCGTGCACTGGCTATTCCTCCGCAACTGTAGCATCATTCTCAGGGCGCCCTTGACCGCGGCTACGGTTTAAATTTCCTGCAGGCTCCGCCCCAAAGATTACGTAAGAGCTGCGAGACTGCCCTACGGAGGCCCTGCGAGGACAATATTAACTTAGCAAACCTTCACTCTTCCCCTTCGTTTTCCTCTCTGCCGTTTTCTTTACGTATCATTTCTCAGCTTTTCCATTGGTTGGGGATATTTTTGAGCTTTAGCATAGTCTGGGCATTAGCAGTAGCTTCTTCTTTTTTGTCTTTTGTCACTTTAGGGCCGCACCTGCGGCATGTGTAAGTTCCCAGGCTAGGGGTCCAATCGGAGCTACAGCTGCCGTCCTACACCACAGCCACAGCAACGCGGGATCCGAGCCGCGTCTGCAACCTACCCCACAGCTCACGGCAACGCCAGATCACCAACCCACTGGGCGAGGCCAGGGATCGAACCCGCAACCTCATGGTTCCTAGTCGGATTCGTTTCCGCCGAGCCAGGACGGGAACGGCAGCAGTAGCTTCTTAATGATTCTTCACCCTGAGCTAGTCTAAAATTCCAACTAGTTCAGTAATAAATAATATTATTATCCGAACACTTAATAAGAGCATTTACAGTTTACATAAAGATTTCACGTACACATCATTTCATCTTCACCTCTTTTGTCTTTTTTCCTACCTAACCAAAAGAATTCTCAAAAACGGAGTTTTCACTCCTCACTTCCCATCTTTTCTTCAACTCACCTAGAGTTTTAGCCTCACCTCTTCACTAAAACTGTGCTTATCCAGGTCAACTGTGACTTGCATTTTCCCCAGTCCTATCCAACTTCTAGAACTTTAAAACAGACTACTTATTCCCTCCTTCTTGAAACACTTTTTTTCTTCCATTTCTACCCATTTCACTTTACCCTGGTGGCTCCTCCTCAGTTTCCTATGGTGAATCCAAGACGACTTCTACCTATAAATGTTGGGGTACACCGAGGCTTTAGCCCTTAGCCTTCACCCCTCTTCTCTTCCCTACTGATACTTTTTCCCTAGGAGATCTCTTCCAACTCCAAGGCTTTACAATTCAGCTCTGTGCTAATACCTAAATCCTGACCTCTCCCCACACATCCAGACATATATTCAGGTACCTACTGGACACTCAGACTTAATATGTTCAAATTTGTTCCACCCCCCCGCAAAACCCACTTACCCTTTTCCCAGCCTTTCCCACCTCAGTAAATGTTACATCATCCATCCACTTAGTTGTTCAAACTCAAAAGCTAGAAGTCATCTTTCAGTACCTTCCGTTATCCCCACCCTACTCCCAAAACAAATTCTACCAATTCCAAGTACATCTTGAATCAGACCACCGTTAGTTACCACTGTAGTCCAAGCCATTGTGATTTCTTACCCAAAGTGCTGCAGTCAATTCCTAACATACTTCTACTCTTGAGAAGCTTCCTACCCCTCCCCAATACAATTCGTTCTCCATGAACAACCAGAGAGGCTCTTTAAACACCGTGGTAGAGGTGTATGTACCACATGTATTTGGTATCCCTTTCATTGGGGCCTCTTTCCGAAGATTATACATCTCAGCCCTGAAGAACTCAAGCTTGGCCATGTGATTTGCTTTGGATAATGAAAAAAGAAAAGTGACACATTACTTCCCAGAATAAGTTTTAAGAGCCAGGATGGTTTACCAAGCTCTCTTTCCCCCTGTCTAGCAATGTCCAGCCAGAGGGTGCCCTGTCAACATGTTCCTTGGTGAAGAGGACATGGAATAGAACCATGGGCAAACCATAATGGATGTGTATCATGACCAAGATATAAATCTTTATTGTTATAAACTACTTAGATTTGGGCATCATTTATCATTATCATAATCTAGGTTCTCAAAGTGTGGTTCAGCCCTTTCAGAAGGTTCCATGAAGTCAAAACTGTCTTTACAATACTAACATCAATTTCCATTTTTGCTGTCATTATTTTATGAATGTTCAGTGGCGCACACAGAAGCAAAAATTAGAACCCAACACTCGTCTTTTAAATCATGTATTAGAGATTTGCAGAAATATAAAACAATGCCATTCTTCCATATCCACTTAAAATATTTAGGAGTTCCCTGGTGGCATATCTGTTTAAGGACCTGGTGTTGTTACTGCTGTGGTGTGGGTTCCATCCCTGGCCCGGGAACTTCCACATGTTGTAGATGTGGCCAAAAATAAAGAAAATAAAAATAATTTTTAAAATGCATTATTTAATGTGCAGTGGACTTTTTTTTTTTAGGGCCATACCCACGGCATATGTAAGTTCTCAGGCTAGGGGTTGAATCAGAGCTACAGCTGCCAGCCTACACCACAGCCACAGCCACACAGGATCCGAGCAATGTCTACACCACCGCGCATGGCAACTCGGGATCCTTAACCCACTGAGCGAGGCCAGGGATTGAACCTGTGTCCTCATGGATACTAGCTGGATTCGTTACCGCTGCACCACCATGGGAACTCCTTACAGGACTTCTGATACCACCCAGCCTAACAGTGGCTCCCTCATTCCTTGCCAGGTATGCTACTTTGGTTTACTTTCTTCGCAGCACTTAACACTATCAGAAAATATCTTGAAACATTTACTTGTTTGTTTGTGGTCTATATTTCCACCCTAGAATATAAGGCCATATGAACAAGCGACTCTTCTATTTTGCTCACTGCTATATCCCCAAAGTGAAGAATGTAGTACATGCTTAACGAATATATGTTGAATGAGTGAAAAAAAATGAACCTCTAATCTTAAGTTTTTTTATTTGTAAAATGAAGATAATATCATCTACTAGGCAATGAGGTTTTAAAGATTAAAGATGTGCTTAGCACAAAGTCTGTGAACATAAGAGGGCAGCTTTTACTACCTGGCCAAAAGTATTGTGAGGTAATAATTCAAATTGTTCTTTCCATTTTTCCCAATTCCTAAGGGGAGGTGCTTAGAATAAAAAAATTCTTTTCAGTTCATTTCACAGAACAAGAACTGATTTCCCAATATTGAAAAAACTGCACAAAAAGATACAGAAAAGATGAACAATCCAATTGAAAATGGGGAAGGGAACATTCACCGGAAAGGAAGTACAAAGAGCATTCAAATATGCTCATCCTCATTTAAACTAAGAGAAATGTGAATTACAGCTACATAGAAATACCATTTTTCACTGAACAGACTGGCAAAGATCAATTTTGTTAGACAGTGCCAAACTGCCTTACATAGGAGGCTGGTACAGCAGTTTGGCACGATCTAGGAAAATTACAAATGCACGTATCTTTCTACCTAGCAATCCCGTTTCTAGTTCTATAGATATACTCACACATATGTGATATGACTTATGTAATAAAGATATCTACTGCAGCATTAGAGTCTCTGGCAGCAAAGTAGTATTTATCAAATACCTATAAAATAACGACACAGAAAAGGGATGCAGATACATTTTATTTAATTTTACAAATATATATGGAGTGTTTACTATGACATCCAAATCGCTTTAAAAATAATTAGTTTAATCCCCTTAACAGTCCTTTGAGGCAGGCTGTAACTACGCCTATTTTATACCTGGGAACACTGAGGTTAAAACTTGCTTGCGGTCACACAGCTGGAAAGTGTTAGTGCTGGAATATGAACCCCAGCAGCCTGACTTCAGAGTCCATGCTCTTAACATGAAGATGTGGGTTCGATCCCTGGCCTTGCTCCCTGAATTAAGGGATCTGGTGTTGCTGTGAGCTATGGTGTAGTTCACAGATGCAGTTTGCATCTGGTGTTGCTGTGGCTGGCAGCTGCAGCTCAGATTCGACCCCCTAGCCTGGGAACTTCCATATAACACAGGTTCGGCTCTAAAAAGAAAAAAAAAAGCTGACAGAATAGATTTTTTTTTTTCCTTTTCAGGGCTGCACTAGCAGCATATTAGGAGGGTCCCAAGCTAGGGGTCTAATCAGAGCTACAGCTGCTAGCCTACGCCACAGCCACAGCAATTAGGGTTTGGGATCTGAGCCTTGTCTGCAACCTACACCACAGCTCACAGCGACGCCAGATCCTTAACCCAATGAGCGAGGCCAGGGATTGAAACTGCAACCTCATGGTTACTAGTCAGATTCGTTTCTGCTGCGCCACAACGGGAACTCCTTCCCAGACTTTTATTTATTTATTTATTATTATTATTTTATGTCTTTTGGCCTTTTTCCTAGGGCCACACTCGCGGCATATGGAGGTTCCCAGGCCTAACAGGACCTGTAGCAGCTGGCCTACGCCAGAGCCACAGGAACGCAGGATCCAAGCCACGTCTGCAACCTACACCACAGCTCACGGCAACGCCGGATCCTTAACCCACTGAGCAAGGCCAGGGATGGAACCTGCAACCTCATGGTTCCTAGTCGGATTTGTTAACCACTGAGCCACGATGGGAACTCCATTTCTCATCAGACTTTTAAATCTGAGAAGAAAACGTGATATCTCATTGCAAGTGTAATTTGCATATTTTAAAAATTATAAATGTGACAGCATTTTTTGTAGTGTAAAAAGCCATTTCTGGAGTTCCCGTAGTGGCACAGTGGAAATGAATCCAACTAGGAACCATGAGGTTTCAGGTTCGATATCTGGCCTTACTTGGTGGGTTAAGGATCCAGCACTGCCATGAGCTGTGGTGTAGGTCACAGACGCAACTTGGATCCGGCGTTGCTGTGGCTGTGGCGTAGGCTGGCAGCTGTAGCTCTGATTAGACCCCTAGCCTGGGAACCTCCATATGCTTCGGGTGCAGCCCTAAAAAAAAGAAAGAAAGAAAAAGCCATTTTTTTTTTTCCTATAAGCTTTGTCATTTGCCCAGTGGTACGAGTTTTTTGGGTTTTTTTTTTAGGGCTGCACCTGCGGCATATGGAAGTTCCCAGGCTAGGGGTTGAATTGGAGCTGTAGCCCCAGGCCTATGTCACAGCCACAGCAACGCTGGATTCAAGCCGCATCTGCAACCTACACCACAGCTCACAGCAATGCTGGATCCTGAACGAGGCCAGGGATGGAACCCGAGTTCTCATGGATACTAGTTGGGTTTGTTACTGCTAAGCCACAATGGGAACTCCTAAAGATTTTTTAAAATTCAGGGTCTGTAGAGCCTTCACTCAGTTTGGTGAGAACGTTGCAGATGTCTTCAAAAAAACCTTTGTGCGTCCCACCAGCATCTATATCCTGATTTTGATATTCTACTACAGCTATGTAAGATGTTACCACTGGAGGAAACTGGGTGAAGGTGCACAGGCCTCTGTGTACTACTTTTGCAACTCCCTGTGAGTCTGTAATTATTTCAAAATTAAAAGTTAAAAAATAACAAATTTTGTGCTCCTTTTCCGGTGGTGGGGGCTCTCTGACCTCAAACTATGACCCTTGAGCCATGATGGCTCCCAGGTCTGGTAACTAACAAGCCCTATCTACAGGACAGCCACTGGGGTTAGAAAACATATCTGGGGATCTGAAATAGGGGTAAGGCTTGGGGGGCTGACTCTGGCCTCTGACTCCTGTTACATTCTAAATCAGTGAGCACATAGAAGCCACGGGGCTAAAAGTCACACTATCCTGTATTTCTACTGACTTTTATGTCCATTCATTTATATTATTCCAACAATAATAAGGAAAGAGAATTTTCTCAAGAGGGCCTTTGCCAGGTATATAAGACCCTCCCTTTCCTTTGATTGTTACCCCCTGAATATCTTCTATCTGAACTCTGCTGCTCAAGCCATTCATGATTCTCTGGACACAGAGTTTCCTGCTGGTCTGCTCTTTTCCCCTTCCAGTTTTGCCTGAAGAACTCTTACTTGTTCCTCAAAAAAGTGCAAGTCTCACCTCCACTAGGAAGCCTTCCTAGATCTCCGATCTTTACAGTTTCCAACTCCAGTCCATCCAGTCCAACAAGCAATGTTGTTGTAACTGTGCTTTTTTTTTTGGTGGAGAGAGAAGTTCTCCAGCCAGGGATTGAACACAGGCCACAGCAGTGACCCGAGCCACTGCGGCAACATTGCCAGATCCTTAACCTACTGAGCCACAATAAAACTCCCAAGCAATGTGAACTGAATCTTCTTCCAGGCATCCTACTGCAATCTCCTCTAGACATTGAAGCACTTATCTCACTATATCGTCATTACTGGTTTAAAGATGTCTATTCCCACTGAAGACCGTTTGAAGGCAGAGATTTTGGTGACATTCATCTTTGTATTTCAATGCCTGGAAGCAATGCTATGATGTAGGTAGCTAATAGATACTTAGTGAATGAAAAAGGTCAGTGACTTACTAGCCTCCTCTGCAGTTCTGGGGAAACCAACTCAGGTTCTTGGATGCCCAGCGCCAGGTGTTTGGAGAGTCAGCTGAGGCTCCACCTGTGCGCAGGAGCACTTGCCCCCGGTTAGGCGCCATGACTCTGTGTCTCATGTACCTTCTCTTTACTATGTGGACAATAAACGCATCTCCTCACAGTGTTGTTGGGAGAATTATAAGAGATAATGCCTCAAAAGCTATTGGATAATGCCTGGCAATGGTTAAATAAGGCTCAAGATATTTCCGTGTGGGAGCTCCCGCTGTGGTGCACTGGGATCAGCAGCATTTCTGCAGCGTCAGGTTCGATCCCTGGCCAGGCACAGTGGGTTAAAGGATCCAGTATCCAGTGTGCAGCGCTACAACTGCAGGTTGGATCTGATCCTTGGCCTGGCCTCCACATGCCGCAGGGCGGCCAAAAAAAGAAAAAAAAAGATATTTCTGAGTGAGTGCTGAGTGACTAAATGAGTGAAAGAAACGACTCGAGGTTTCTTGTTCATTTACTGAGTACCCATTAGTGTCTGCTACCACGCTGAGCATGAGCACAGCATGCTAACTGGAGAGAAGGAACCGCACCATGCTGGGGTGGCCTTAACACATACTGCAGGGGATCGGGGAAGGTTTTCCGGAGCATGATAGGGGAAGCGCCTGGAAAGGCGCAAGTGGCAGCATTTGATAGCAACAGTGAGTATTCCGGACACAGCCAGCTGCTTCTTTCTTGAAAGCTGTGTGGGAGGGGGTGGCTGAGCTTCCCACGAGTGGCTCGAAGGGCGGCTTGGTGAGGCGGGATGGAAGTGCCGGAATTGAAGCGGAGTTCCATTCCTGTTTAGTTATTAGCCGCGTGACTCTGGCCAAGTTACTGAACCCCTCTGAACTTCCCCAACTGTAAAAAAGAGTCTGTTTAGAATACTCACCTACCAGGAGTCCTGAGAGACCACGTGACAGTGCATGAGCCAAGATGCACTCTATTTAGAAGGCACAACATACCCAAACAGGTCACCACAACTCCGCGAGCCTCCGCGTCCGGCGCACCGGGGCGTGGATTTCCTTTCGGAGCATGCGCAGTGGGCCCGCGGCGCTGCCCGTCAGGCACTGCGGTAGGCGCCCTGGGGTCCGGCAGGACCCTAGCCCCAAGATGGCGGCGCCCAGCGAAGTGGCTGCTGCTGCCTGCGGCGAGAGCGATGGAGTGGGCAGTGGCTTTGGATCCTGGCTAGACGGACGGTTGGAGGCGCTGGGAGTGGACCAAGCCATTTACGGCGCCTACATCCTGGGGGTCCTGCAGGAGGAAGAGGAAGAAGAGAAGCTGGACGCTCTGCAGGGTATCCTCTCTGCTTTTCTGGTAAGAAGACTGGACACATTCCTTTAGCCTCTTGCTGGCCCCTGTCAGTACTTCGTATCCCCTTCCCCTACCCCGTTCCCCAGAGGGTTAGTGGTCTCACTTGGGAGAGGGATATTCTTCTGAGCTCTGGGCCTCGGGGGAAAGGGGTTGCTCTCCATCCACGGTTTTGGGAACCTGAAGGTTGCAGGTGCATAGAGAGGAAAGGCTTTCCCTTATTCCTGGAAACAAGCCCCTGTCTGATGCCTATGGGTGATCTGCGTGAGTATTCTTCCAAAGGCGTTGAAATGTCTAAATGAGTTTTATCATAAGCATTTAACACCCAGTTTCATTCCCATTCGTTGACAGTATTCAGAGGGGGAAACTAAGTGCTTTGGGATGTCTATGCCCTTTAAGAGGCAGTGTTGCAGACAAAAGCCTGCAGGAAGTACCCTCTCGGTTTCCTATTTTGGAGGTAGGAGTTCAAAAAAAGGTAAGTTTAGGAGTTAGAGGTCTTTTCATGCCCAGGCAGGCGGAAGCGAATATTATACTTGATCCTTTACTGTTTTGAGAAATGTATTAATCATTGATGGGAGTAAGTGGGGGGGAATAAGAGAGATCAGCGTTTTAAAAAAGGGATAAACTTGGTACTTAGCCTCTTAGGAGCAGATTCAAGAATTCAGAAGTGTGTGCTTTAAATTGTATTTGATTGGTAGTCACCAAGAGGTCCACTTTACAACCTGATCATTTCTGTTGCCTTCATCCCCCACTTACACTTATTCGGTGAAAGTCCATTTCATTGATTCATTGTATGGTTGAAATAGAACACTAGTGCAGCTGTCCCAGGTCCTCCTGGCAAGAGCCCCTTTTAGTTCCAGAGGCTGCTCTGGTGAGATTGACCTAGAAATGGGAAAGCCTTAACACAGCTTGTGGTGCAGCTCATTAGTTCAGTGGAAATTCAGCACGGTGGAATAAATTATTTTCTTCAACCCTTGCATTGTGAGTCCTAGGGGGAAAGTGTAGGAGGAGGCAAGCAATTTAAGTTAGTTTTTAAAAATTTCCCACTGAGAATTTTCTAAAGACTACATGAAAAAGAAGTTGAAGTAATGTGGGTACTCATTGGTACCAGCTCCTTGACCTGTTCTTTTTATTGTATCACCTGCTGGTAAAGACAAGCATGACTTTGCCTTAGACTATTAACAGTCTTGGTAGAAGAGTGATTTAGACAAGATTTGGTTCTTTGTATCTCCCTCTCGCTTGCATAAACTGCAGAAGACAAACTTTTTTTTTTTGTCTTTTTAGGGCCACACCCGTGGCATATTGGGGTTCCCAGGCAGGCTTGGGGTCAAATCGGAGCTGTAGCCACAGCTACACCATAGCCACAGCAAGGCTGGATCCCAGCCTCATCTGTGACCTACACCACAGTTCATGGCAATGCTGTATCGTTAACCCACTGAGCGAGGCCAGGGGTCAAACCTGTGTCCTCATGGATACCAGTCAGATTATTTCTACTGAACCGCGATGGGAACTCTGACAAACTCATTTTTAGAGTGGCTTCCCTCCCTCCTTCTGGCCAATTCAATCACCATGCTTAATTTTCTCGGTTTCCCCAACCCCTTCTATGTAGAAAATAACTTTGGGGTCATTGTAGAAATGGCCAGAATTTATACGGTGAAACACCTGAGGAGCAACTTTTCAGGACAGCAAGGCCAAAGAATATGGTATAGACCAAACACATAACTCACAGCACTGCTTACTGTCTGTCAGTCAGTCAGGCTCCATATAAAAGCTCCTGACTGTTGTACCAAATCCTATTCGAGGAAAAACAAAAGGCATAGCCAAATTAATCACCATATTGCGTTAGGATTCAATATTAGGAACTAAGATGTTTGTCAGCAACAGTTTGAGGTAAGATTCAAGCACAGTGGAGTTCCTGTTGTGGCTCAGTGGAAACGCATCCGACTAGAAACCATGAAGTTGTGGGTTCAAATCCTGGCCTTGCTCAGTGTGGGTTGAGGATCCGGTGTTGTCATGAAATGTGGTGTAGGCCAGCAGCTGTAGCTCCAATTAGACCCCTAGCCTGGGAACCTCCATATGCCATGGGTGCAGCCCTAAAAAGCAAAAAAACAAAACAAAACAAAAGATTCAAGCACAGTAAGATTAAAGTAACAGTTGGGGGCAAATAATAGTAAACAAAAGCATCTATCATTCTTCTCTTTATTCCTTCTGATTGCACTCGCACTGATTGATTGATTGATTCATCAAATTCTTATTGATGGATGACTTTCTGTAGCACTGCCCTGTGTACTTGGGGTACCTTGGGGAACAAAGCAGACAGAAATCCCTGCCCTCAAGGAGTTATATTCCAATAGGGAAAAACATGCTCCAATAGGAAGAGAAGGACTGCCCTGATTTGGTGGGAATCCTTTACCCTGGAGCTTGGCAGGATGGTCTGCATGCCCTTTGCCGAGCAGGTGTGGATGCTGTGACTCACACACAGGATTACTCCTATGTTGGGAGCCTCAGAACAGAAACGTAATCTCTATTCTGTGGCTCCCAGACCCTTTCTTCTCATCCCCAGCAGGGAGAGGTCTGCCCTCTGCATAGGCTTTGTTCAGGTTGAGGGCTCTCAAAAAATTAATTGATCAATTTTTCCAACTAGGAGGAAGATTCCCTCCTGAGCATCTGCAAGGAGATTGTGGAACGATGGTCGGAAACTCAGAATGTTATCACTAAAGTGAAAAAAGAAGGTAGGGTTTTTATGTCTAACCTCCAACAACCTACTGTGCAGCTGTCAGGAAAAGTTTTTAGTTTTCTCCATTGGATCCTCATTTTCCCTGAGATAATTTAAACTGGTAAACAGTCTTACTTTAACTTTTAGCTGGACATTGGGGTTTCTTTTCTTTTTTTTTTAACTTTTTTCCACTTCCACTGACTGTGAGCATCTTCATTGCACTGTTTGCTTTTCCCTTTTTCCTTCCTCTTTCCACTCCCTCCTGTAGATTTGCTTTGCAGGTATAGGGCCAACTAGATTTTCCCACCTTTTTCGTAGTCTCATTTCATAACACAAATTTTGATTGGTCTTTTGCTTTATTCAGCCAAACCCTTCACCCTTTAAAATGGAAGAGAAATGGATTAATATACTCAACATTAGGATGACAAGTCAGCTGCAGAAAGCTCAAAGCATAATTCCAAATTTAAATAGGATTTATTCTAATCTATCTACAAGTTGATTCTCAGGCTTGTCTGTACACTAGAATTGCTTGATGTATATTTAAAAGTGCCAGTGCCTGGGCCACACCGTGGACCAATTACATAAACATTTTTGGGGTAGGGCCCTAGGATTGCTACTTTAAAAAAAAAAGATCCCTTAGATGATTTTTATATGCAGTCAGGCGTGAGAATTACTGCTTGACACCATTGCCTCCTTTCTTTGACAGTGGAGAAGTTAATAGATTATTTTATTTGAAAATAATCTAAGAATTGCACCTGGCATAATTTTCAACCTGGAAGAGACCAGCTTAAGTTGATGCTAGATTCTGAGAGTTCCCATCGTGGCTCAGCGGAAACAAATCTGAGTGCCATGCATGAGGACTCGGGTTCAGTCCTTGACCTTGCTCAGTGGGTTGAGGATCCTGCATTACCATGACCTGTGGTGTAGGTCACAGACACGGCTTGGATCCCGCGTTGCTGTGGCTGTGGTGTAGGCTGGCAGCTGCAGCTCTGATTCGACTCCTAGCCTGGGAACCTACATATGCCACGGGTGTGGCCCTAAAAAGACAAAAAATAAAAAAAAGTTGATGCTAGATTCCTTCCTTCGGTTTCTGGGTTGAGAGGGAAAGAAAGTTCCATGTTTGGAGGCTTGATTTTCTATGGTTCTAATGTGGTGCTTTTCAACCTTTTTTTTTTTTTTAAAGCAGCAGAATTTCAATACATAAAACAAGTAAAAGCAGGGCTGCTCTGATTGAAGATGGATATGAGACCTAAAGCCTGGCCTGCGTGGCCTTTTCCTTGCCTTTCTCACGGGCCCCACAGGGCTCTAAGGAGTCCGCAGATGCCATTGCCTTTACTTCACTGCCGGGGTGGACTGGTGGTTCGGTGAGCACATTTCCTCTCACAGACAACTTTGTTGTCCATCCTTCCCCCCACACCCCCAGATGAGGTCCAGGCCATTGCCACCCTCATTGAGAAGCAGGCGCAGATTGTGGTGAAGCCCAGGATGGTGTCAGAAGAGGAGAAGCAGAGGAAAGCAGCGCTCCTGGCCCAGTATGCTGATGTGACAGACGAAGAGGAATATCCTTTCTGGAGCTTGGGCGCCATTCCCTGAGTCTCAGGACAGGCATTTGCTGGTTTACAGTGAGCTTTGGGAAGTTGCCAGTCCCCCTCTGTAGCTTAATTTTCTCCCCTAAAGTGGCAGTGATCTGTGGGAATGGTGTTGTATGAGGAATGATATTGGAATGGTTGATACTAGACTTACATTTTTTAAGACACAATCATTATGTCCCAAAAAACTTCAGGGCAAAACGAATAATGTCTAACAGACCATTTTTATTATGTTTTCAGAAAATAAGATATATCTGTGGGTTTTTTTTTTAATCGAAGTATAGTTGATTTACAATTATGATTCTTTATTTTTTTAATTTATAATTTTTGTTTTGCTTTTTTAGGGCCACACCTGTGGCATATAGGCTAGGGGTTGAATCAGAGCTACAGCTGCTGGCCAACACCATAGCCACAGCAATGCGGGATCTGAGCCGAGTCTGCGACCTATACCACAGCTCACGCCAATGCCTTAAGTGGGATCCTTAACCCGCTGAGTGAGGCCAGAGATCAAACCCACCGCCTCATGTATACTAGTTGGGTTTGTTTCCACTACGCCACAACCAGAACTGCCTGATGCTTTATATTTATATAATACTTTTTTAGGTACAGTGTTCTATGTATAATCCATCTTTATATTTATTCACAGTCGATAAGGAAATTGAGGCAATAAGAGGTAAATGGGTGATTAGAGACATTCATAAAATTAATAGCAAAACCAGGGATGGATCCTGGATTTCAATTTGGACTCCAAATTTGGAGCAGTTTCATTTGAATCTTTTTTTTTTTTTAAATATTCCAGTGACTGTATGGTTAATAAAAGTGAAACTGAATCCCCAAAGCAATACCAGAATAAACCTGGAATCTGAGTGGGGACTGTGTTAAAAAGAAGGTGTTGCTGGTAGGAGCAGGTTTGGTTCCCTGTGAATCTGAAATTTGTTCAGGGAGTGCTTAGCTTACTGAGCCTACTTGAGTGGAGTGGATGTCATACCAGAAATGTCAGCTGTCAGATCACTAGGTTAGGACAGAATTCACAGGCTCTTTTGGGCCAACTTTTCTTCTGATTTTTCTTGCTAGGTTTGGCGAAGCTATGGTTCCAAGTACGAAATCTCATTTCTTGGGTTTGAAAAGAATGTTTTAAGCAGTGGTTCTCCTGGAGGTTCTGATTTAGTAGATCCAGAGCGGGCCCCAGAATGTGCATTTCTCACACCTTCCTTTTTCTTTTCCTTTCTTCTTTTCCCCTTCCTCCCTCCCTCCCTTTCTTTCTTTGTGCCTGTGGCATGCAGTAGTTCCCAGGCCAGGGACTGAACCTGCGCCACAGCAGTGACAACGGCAGATCCTTAATTTGCTGAGCCACCAGGGAGCTCTGAGAACCACTGTTTTAGAGGTCATCTCGCCATCTCCTGGTTCCTAGGTAGTGTGGCAGTCCACTCAGACCAGTTGAAGTTTCTTTTCCGCCTCTGACAGATAAAGATCTTACAGAAGCTCTGAACAGTCTTCCCCAAGTTGATTTCTAAAGATGACTCTCCTGGGCTTACCATCACACCTCTGACAAGAGTCCTTCCATGTGGCGTGCTTTTTCCTACCCATTGGCTTATTCACTTTTTCTGATGTTGGGTTGGGACATGCTAACCTTTGTTTTCCATCAGACTTTCCTTAACATCACTCACTGAAGCAGATGAGAAGGATGATTCAGGTGCCTCCACGATGAACCTTGGTTCTGCCAAATGTATCCTTCTCTGTGTCCACTTCCATGTGTTTCTCCATAGAATCTTCTGGTGGGTCAGTTTTTACTTTGCTGTTGTTGCTGGGGGCTGCCTTTACCGCCAAGAACACGTCAGGTCGGCATTGTGAGCCCCAGTCCTAGGCCAGCCCTAAATAGTCAGGTTAGCAAGAATTTTCCCTGAGGAAAATATGTTAACATGAACTGTGAAGGGGTTAATTTGGAGAAAGGATTTCTTAGGGAAAATAAGACTCTTTTACTCCCCATACGTAGCACTGGGTTTCCCAGCACTGTGGAGAAATTAGAATAATATTGCAGTTTTGGTCTTTATCCTCAAAGACCTTGCAGTTTATTGGAAAGAGAATACAAACACTGAATACTTTAAGCTCAAAATATGGACAGACTGAAGCATGTGCTGAGGAAAGTCCCTCCCAAGAGAATCACTGAGAAGCTTCAGTGATGCTGAAGGTGATGAGAATGGTGGGTTTTCAGAGAAGGGGGTGATTTCAGGGAGACATATTTATTTTAAAGCACTAAAACAGAAAGTAATTATGTTTTAAGAGTAAAGAGGAGCTTATCTGGTAGTAACAGGTTATGTTTTAATTCGTAAGAAATGAAGGGTAAAGTTTTTCACTAGGTCTTTTATAACCGGTTAGATTTATTTCTTTAGAACATGATTTTTCACTTAAGCTATAGAGGTTTAGGGAAAAAAAGCAAATTGATAAGAGTTTAGTAAGGTTAAAGAACTTAATTATCTCTTTTCAAGCTTTTTTTTTTTTTTTGTCTTTTTTGCCTTTATCTAGAGCCACACCCGCGGCATATGGAAGTTCCCAGGCTAGGGGTCTAACAGGAGCTGCAGCTGCCGGCCTCTGCCACAGCCACAGCAACGCGGGATCCGAGCCGCGTCTGCGACCTACACCACAGCTCACGGCAACGCCGGATCCTTAACCCACTGAGCAAGGCCAGGGATCAAACCCGCAACCTCATGGTTCTTAGTCGGATTCGTTAACCACTGAGCCACGAAGGGAACTCCTTTTCAAGCATTTTAATAATGCCAAGTACATAAAAATTTTGCCATTTACGTTAATTTTCTAGTCATTAAAACTAGCCTAGATACTCTAACAATATTCTGCTAATGAATGATACAATTACTTATTCTGGAATTAAATTTCATTTTCATAAAATATTTAATATTCAGATTTAGTTAAGTCTGAATGAGAGTCTTATTTCTATTTTATGTTTTTATGGCCACACCTGTGGCATATGGAAGTTCCCAGGCTAGGGGTCAAAATGCAGCTACTGGCCTATGCCACAGCCATGGCAACCCGGGATCCTTAACCCATTAAGCAAGGCCAGGGATTGAACCTGCATCATCATGGAGGGAGACTATGTCGAGTTCTTAAGCTACTGAGCCATAAGGAACTCCAAGATTTTTATTCTCAGGTTTAATTTTAAACTTTAGTTACGGTAATTTTAGGATTTCCCATTAGACAAAAGATAAACATAAGAGGTTGTTTTTTTTTCTTTGCTATTTTAGGGCCACATCCAGGGCATATGGAGGTTCCCAGGCTAGGGGACAAGTCGGAGCTGTAGGGGCTGGCCTATGCCACAGCCACACCAGATCCAAGCTGCGTCTGTGACCTGCACCACAGCTCACAGCAATGCCAGATCCTTAACCCACTGAGCGAGGCCAGGGATCGAACCCACATCCTCATGGATCCTAGTCGGGTTTGTTAACCACTGAGCCACAAAGGGAACTCCAGAGTTTTTTTTTAAGACTAGAGATAGGTAGAGAGTATTCAAGACTCTGCATATAGAGAGACGACAGCAAGAATGAGGAGAGAGTGGTAGCTGAGACCCGTGTGACCTCAACCGTCATCCCTTAACTCGCCTCTAGCTCTGTTCCGAAACACCAATGTGGAAGACGTCCTCAATGCCCGAAAACTGGAGCGGGACTCACTTCGGGATGAGTCCCAAAGGAAGAAGGAACAGGACAAGCTACAGAGGGAGAGGGAAAAACTAGCCAAGCAGGAGCGCAAGGAAAAGGAAAAGAAAAGGACACAAAGAGGGGAGCGAAAGCGATAACCTTGGTCCACGCTATTCTTTCTCTTTGTGGACTTAGTCAAAGGGAGAACTGGTTGTGCACATGTGTATTTAAGAGAAATGAGAGAACATCACAAAGTGGTTTCCAAGGCATTTCCCCTTTTGTTTACGTGGTCAAGAGGAAAATAACAAACACTTCTAATTATAAAACATGCCATGTCTCTGTGGTGTGGGTAATCATATTATTGTAGTTTTTGTCTGTACCAAAGATCTGGAATGTGGGCAACTTTTATATGTTAACACTGAAGTCCTGTACTCCTTTTGCCCACTTTAAAAAGTCTTCCCTCATGTTGGATAAACAGGAATATTTAGAAAGGTGACAGTTTTTATCCTGAAGGAGCAGAGTCATGACTACTCCCTCCCTGAGATGAAATGTAGGAGTGTTGATTGCTTTGGAGGTAGTAGTCACCCCTGAATGTATTGTTTTATGGCTGAAATAGGAAGCTAAGGAAGAGCTCTACCTGGATCAGATTTCATGTCACATGGCAACAAATAAGCAAGATGAGAAGAAATCATTTGGTGGATGTTCTACATTTGAGTTTTGTTTTTTTAATAAAGTTTCAGCCTATGGTAGGAAACAAAGTATCTTTGAACTAGAGATAGTTATATATATATTTTTTCCTTATCTAGGCTGTGATTTTTAAGAAGGATGTGTCAGTACTGACTGTAAAGATATCACTGTTAGCTAGATTCATTTTTTATAATCATGAATCCTCAAGTGCTAGTAGAGATTTTAATCTTGATCTGCCCCGAAACATACGAGTATAAAGACCTGATAATACAGGTTTAGAAACCCTTCTAAGGAAGAAACACTGGAAATCTCTGCTATCACAAAGATATTTAAGAGTGTACATAGTAGGTGCTCAACAAATTTATTGAGTGACTGAATAGAAAAAACTGCTTGGGAGAGTCCAAAGTGAGCAGGAACTCTCCTCCATTTCTACTTTTGTCACAAGCCACATTTGGTTGTAAATAGGCCTTTTTCTACTTCAGGCAGCAGACTGTCAAGAAGACTGAAGAGAGCAATTTCTCTGACAAGATAGAGTAGATACTTTATACCGGGGCGGGCAAACTGTTGGCAACCAAATTTGGCCCAGTCTGTTTGGTATGGTGCAAGCTAACAATGGACTTTACATTTGTAAAGGGTTGTAAAAGAAAGAATATGTGACAGAGACCTTATGTGACCTATAAAGCCTAAAATATTTACTACCTGGCTCTTTGGAGACAATGTTTGCTGACCTCTGTTTTATACCATTAACTATGAGATTAATAAAAATTTTTACCTTTTTGCAGAAGGTAAAAAGCATGGTAAAGGAAAAGATGTGTCACTTCTCTACACTCCTAGAACCGTGGCATTGCTAAAGTTTTTAAAAATAACCACATTTTTAGAAAATAAACTATTTAAATCACTGTCTTCAGATTTATTCTGACTCCATCCAGCTGGAAGTGAATTCTGTGTGGATAGTCACTTAGGAATGTGTTGAATTTTACCTATGTTTTGATTAGCCCAATAATCTCTTCTGCTAGTAGAACATCTTCCTAGAGTAAATTTTCTGCCTCAGTTTTCCTTTCTGTGAGGCTGGATATTAGGCGATCAGAAAGATTACCTTCTTTTTTGGACAGTCAGTAAACTGGTTTTGAAGTCTGAAGTACTGTTGTAGTTTTAGTTTTAAATGTGGCAGTGGCAACAGGCTGTGGCTATAACTAGCATATAAGAGTGAGCCTATTTTAATAATCTTTATTATAGATTTTTGGTTTGTTCTCACCTTGATTTTGGTCTCTGAAGCAGAGTCAAGTTATGTCTATAGACCCTTGAAAGGTACTGGTTTCAGTCTGTCCTAATAGTAGGCAATTCTTTCTTCTGGGACTCTCACATGTTATAGTTAAGTGTGCACTTGAATTAATATTTAAATAGAAAAAAAGGATCAGCTCATTAGGCTTTGAGTAAGGTTATCCACTTAACTCAGGTTCTAATAAATCCTTTATGTCTAAAATATTCAATACTGTGCAGTTGGAAAATCTGACAGAAATCTGTAAACCAGCTATAATGCAAAAAAAATAAATTATAAAAAAAATATATTCAATACTGCAAAAGGCAAGTTTTAAACAACCAAGTTTTCTATTGTATGATTGACATTTTAGGCCAAATTTGGGATTTCAGTCATAACAGTTCCCAACCTTCTAAAACTTAATAGTACCAGATTATTCAAGTGGGAAGGAAAGTGATTAAATTCAAGGTATATATTTTTCAACCACCTTTATATAAATTGCTTTTTCTATTAAAAAACTGAGTATACCAAATTCTTTTGGATTAGAAGTGATGGGAACATCAGTTTTATATTTCACTGTAAATTTGTCTGATATAAATTTTATAACATTTTCTTTGTTTTGTCTTCTTTTTTTTTTTAGTACTACACTCGCAGCATATGGCGGTTCCCAGGCTAGGGGTCTAATCGGAGCTGTAGTCGCTGGCGTACACCACAGCCACAGCAACGCCAGATCCGAGCTGTGTCTGCGACCTACACTATAGCTCACGGCAACACCAGATCCTTAACCAACTGAGTGAGGCCAGGGATCGAACCTGCAACCTCATGGTTCCTAGTCAGCTTCGTTTCTGCTGATGGGAATTCCTTTAACATTTTCACAGGTTGTAATTCAGAAGTACAATACATAAGAACCATCCATTAGGGGGTTCACAATAAAAAGGGACAACCAACCAATTTGAGAGTTATACAAGGTGACATGATAAAATTTCAAAGAATTTTTGTGTTTGTTTCATTTCCGACCACTGCCATGTAAAAGGTTCCCCCAAATTTTTATTCTGGTTTGCCTGGATTAGCATAAAGGCAGAACAAAAATTTCATATTTGAAGGTCAGATTAGATTCAAGGATATCTGGATGCCATTATTTTATTATCTATCAACATTATTACTCATGTGTTAATAAAATTTAAAACCTAGCACCAGTTCATATCAGTTAAGTGAAATTTGGTTTTCTGACATGAGTGACTCTTAAGGTTAGAAACTAATACCAATATGTAAAAAAAATGAAACTAAATATTTTCAACAAAGTAATTTATTTTTCCTGAGAGACTAAGTTCAGTACAATATTTGTTTTTGTAACATCCAACATGTCATATCAAACTTAACCACTTTCTATGCAGTGACTGTGGTGGGATGACTTATTTTATTTGACTACCCTTAATGTAATTCATCTGGATAGTTCTGAGGCACTTCACTGATCAAAATGTCTCTCCCTACAGTTACTCCTGCATTCTCAATCAGTTTCTTCCGCACATCATCTAAAGAAAAATTATGTGGTGTGTAATTACACTTTTTTTTTAATACCAGGATTTCTAAAACTAGGAAAAACAACACTTGAAACATTAGTGTTTCTAGTCAAGGATAGTTCAATTAAATTTCATCAGTACATTATATTATAGTTTAACTCATGCTAGAAATGTTAAAACCCAAGATCTTCTGAGTCACATAATGCCAACATTTCATATTAATGAATAAATTACTCAGGTTCCATACAAAGATATTAAGTAATGATAAACAGAAAAAGCCAAGCTTTCAAGAGCCCTTTTAAGAAAACACAGAAGCAAACTAATGAACACTACACAAAATATACACTAACCAATTGCAAACTAAACTAAAGATTAACCTTAAAAAAATACATTTTAGAACTTCGTGATACCCTCATAAAAGGCAGCAAACTAAGGGTATTAAAACAATGGTCATTATTTTAGTTACTGTGTATCAAGTCTAAAAGATCCAGATAAAGGAAATGTTTTGTTTTGATTCAATTAAAATACTTTAAAACTGGAATATTTAATAATTGATAGTATAATTAACTTTTAAAGAATATACACAAATAATTTGAACAGGTTTTATATTCAGTAACTTGCATAGTTTTTACCCTGGCACTTTTATCACTCATTTAGGAGAATCGGATGTATTTCCCTCCATATAGTAGGCGCTAAGATTTCAAATTTATAAATATGGTAGTATTTTAAATATTAAATTTTTACATG
This sequence comes from Catagonus wagneri, assembly GCA_004024745.2. Classification (NCBI taxonomy): domain Eukaryota; kingdom Metazoa; phylum Chordata; class Mammalia; order Artiodactyla; family Tayassuidae; genus Catagonus; species Catagonus wagneri. The sequence continues at coordinate 3,082,112 of PVHT021183690.1, read as the reverse complement.
AATATTGGGTTCATTCTTATTTTCCTTTGTTCCCTAGGTATTATCCAGTTTTGTAAGGAAAACACTTTTATATCACAATCAAAACTTGTCTTGGTTACTAGACTGTAGCCATAATTGGGTTACAGTTGCTTCGATTCATTATTTGGAATTATACTTACTAAGGCAGACCTAAATAAAACTTATCTTCTAGAAGAATTTCACATTTGCATTTACCTGCACTGCAGAATGGGTTTCAGCAATATTTTAGTTGTTAGGAAATATTTAATTTACTTAAACTTGTTATCTCTGACTACCTGGAACTAACTCCTAGAGTAGACAACTGTACTTTTGAGTTCACTTTAAACTGTATCTGACTCATTCCAAACAGAGCATTTTTAAATAGAAGTTAGACTTCATTAAGGTATTAACTTCAAATCTGAAAGAAAATTAATGTACTGAAATTTTCAAGTTTGACAAGTTCATTAAAATTTTTTAGCACGTCGATACATTTACTTAGCTTTTTATTCTTCTGCTGGCATTTCCTTAACGTTTGTTTGCTTCGCCTCTCTGGTTTATTGAATTGCTTCTATTTAGGCTTTCATGGACTTTATCTTCACAGTTCACTGTATCTTGTAAAGCCCTTTCCACATCTGTTTAGCCAGCTGTACTGGCTGTTTTGGGCAAGGTCATCTGCAGTGCACACCACAGGGTCGTGCGGGCTTTCCGAGTAGCCACACACATCTCTTTAACTGCTGAAGCAAGGGCAAAAACATCTGTAAAAGAAAAACTCGGGGTCAGTTCATATTAGATATCATTTAAGTACCCCATAACTCTTACAAAGTCCAGTGCTGTACTACTAAATGATTAAACATTGTTTTTATAAAACAAGGATAGTTACTAGAGTTCCTGCTGTGTGGTGCAGTGGCTTAAGAATCTGATTGCAGTGGCTTGGTTTGCTGTAAGTTAAAGGATCTAGCATTGCCTATTGACTAAGTTAACCAAAGTACTTGACTTAATATATAAAAGCGTTGATACCTGCATTTATTTCTGACCAATATGACCATGACTATGCTTTGGATAAAACATAGATTTTGACACAGTTATTATAATTAAATGGGTAAAATTAGCAAAATAGATCAAAGTATTTTTGGAGTAAACTATGTGGGCATGATTTATCAATTCTTTAGATAATGTAAACATTACAAATCCAACCATTTAAACCTCAGAATCTGATTTTATTAAAAACAATTTTTGAAGCATAATTAGTTTATATTTTGTCAATTTCTGGTGTACAGCAAAGTGATTCAGTTACAGATACATGTGTATATAAATACATATATATATAAATATATATAATTCTTTTTCATTATGGTTTATTATAGGATATTGAATACAGGTCCCTGTGCTATACAGTAGGACCTTGTTGTTTATCTATTTTATATACAGTAGTTTGCATCTGCTAATCCCAGACTCCGAATTTATCGCTCCCCATCCCCCTTCCCCTTTGGTAACCATACGTCTGTCTTCTATGTCTGTGAGTCTGTTTTGTAAATAAGTTCATGTATAACATATTTTAAAAATCTGAATTTTATTAAGATTCAAATTATCACAGTGTCCTATCAAAAGAATATGCGTTAATATTTGTACCTCTGTCATCTTGGCATCTAGGAACTCCTTGCCTTTGCCAATTTGAAGCATTAAAAATTTCATCCTTTCTACGTGACTGTACAATATGAATGGACTCCAAGTGTCTATCAAGAGCTGTAGAGATATTGGCATGGAGGGGAGAGCTTCGAAGACGTTCCATTTTGCCTAGTAAAGTCACAACCTGAGGGAAACATTTTAAATTTTGTTGAGGCATGTAACCACATCACCATCATTAACTTAAGTAAAAACAAATCTTCAGTGAAGCAGAATAGGGATGAAAGCAATAATATTCATTCAATAAATAACTGAATGTTTACTGTGTCCTGTCACCATGTTGGGAGAAACAAAGATGGAAAGTCAGTCTTTTGTACCTACTTGTATATGTTAATTCTAAAAGCTTTATGGGGAGTTCCCATCGTGGCTCAGTGGTTAACGAATCCGACTAGGAACCATGAGGTTGTGGGTTCCATCCCTGGCCTTGCTCAGTGGGTTAATGATCCGGCGTTGCCGTGAGCTGTGGTGTAGGTTGCAGACGTGGCTGAGAGCTGGCATTGCTGTGGCTCTGGCGTAGGCCTGCGGCTACAGCTCCCGATTAGACCCCTAGCCTGGGAACCTCCATATGTCGCATGTGCAGCCCTAGAAAAGGCAAAAAAGACTAAATAAATAAATAAATAAATGAAAGCTTTATGGGTAATCCGTTACCAGGAAGTATAAGCAACAATGAAAAAGTCAAACATTCAAATATTCCATGTTATTAACAGTAAGTGTAGGAGTTCCCGTCGTGGCGCAGTGGTTAACGAATCCGACTAGGAACCATGAGGTTGCGGGTTCGATCCCTGCCCTTGCTCAGTGGGTTAACGATCCGGCGTTGCCGTGAGCTGTGGTGTAGGTTGCAGACGCGGCTCGGATCCTGCGTTGCTGTGGCTGCGGCGAAGGCCGGTGGCCACAGCTCTGATTAGACCCCTA
>PVHT021183690.1:3054002-3079420 GCA_004024745.2 Catagonus wagneri | reverse complement strand
TGGCCATAAAATGACAAAAGGCAAAAAAAAAAAAAAAAAAAAACAGTAAGTGTAAATTTAAGATCCAACACTGTTTTTGGCAAGAAAGAGAACAGCCTGCAAATAGAACATTATTAGGAGTAATTGGAAACTAAAGAAAAAGAATTGAGCTAAAAGGGAGAAGTTCAAGATTGATTAATCTTGGACCTCAGCAAGTCCTTTCTGGGGCCTCCAATGTTTTCCTTTTGGAAATCAGAAATAATACCGGCTAGCAGTAGTTTAAGTTCATAATCCAGAATATACTGATTTAAATTTTTAAACAAAATCTTTTTAGGGCCTCACCTGCCGCATATGGAGATCCCCAGGCTAGGGGTCAAACTGGAGCTACAGCTGCTGGCCTACACCACAGCCACAGGAACACCAGATCCGAGTCATGTCTGCGAACTACATCATACCTCATGGCAATGCTGGATCCTTAACCCACTGAGCGAGGCCTGGAATCGAACATGCAACCTCGTGGTTCCTAGTTGGATTCATTTCTGCTGCACCACGATGGGAACTCCTAAAAATATTTCTTTCTTTGGGGATTTTAGCTCCATTGTTAATCTGGGTGAGGCCAGGGATCAAACCGTCAACCTCATGGTTCCTAGTGGGATTCGTTTCTGCTGTGCCACGACGGGAACTCCTATTAGACCTACTTTTTAAATGACTGAGTAGGGCTATTTTCCCTTTCCTAAAATCACAGTCTAGAACCAAACATGGAAAAGAATATATTTCAGGGAGGTACACATAAAAGTGATTTTTTTTTTTTTTTTTTGGCTATGCCCATGGTACATGAAAGTTCCATGGCCAGGGACTGAACCCACACCACAGCAGTGACCAAGCCACTTTAGTGACAACACTGAATCTTTAACTGGCTGGGCTACCTGGAAACTCTACACATAAAGGTGATTTAAATATCCTGCAGAACTCTAACTTGCTAAAACTATTTTAAAATTTTATCAAAAAATTGTTGAGGATCTGGTGTTGCCTTGAGTTGTGTAGGCTGCAGACGTGGCTCGGATCTTGCATTACTGTGACTGTGGTGTGAGGCTGGCAGATGTAGATCTGATTTTACCCCTAGCCTGGGAACTTCCATATGCTGCAGGTGTGGGCCTAAAAAAAAAAAAAAAATCTGCTATTGGATATTTTTACAGCTTACTCTGGCTTGTTCTCGAAGTTCATCCACAATTAAGCGATCGACTCTAGATGCGTTGGAGGTCAGCCTTGGAATTGGAGTATTGTTAGTACTGGATACTTTTTTCCCTGGATAATTCTTGGCAAGGGCCAATTCAGTCTGTAAAAAAAATATGTAACTTTTTAGATGTTAACTTTCTAAATATGTTTTAATCATGAATAATATATCTCATAGGCTTAAGAAGTAAATGAAAATTACTCCTAAAATAAAAATTCTGTTTTGGTGTCAAAAGGCAACAAATACAAATCACAGTATCACAATATTTTTCTGTCATACTTAATATATAAAATACCTGAACACTGCAACAGTTTAATACTTAAAAAATTCAAAGATATAAACTTTTAATCCATTAAGGAAAAATTCTACCTCACAGTCAAAATAAACTTTAAAATAACAATTTTTTTTTAAACTACAAGCCTTTTCTTTTTTTCAGACACGCCCATGGCATGCAGAAGTTCCCAGGCCAGGATCTAACCCATGCCACAGCAGTCACACAAGTCACAGCAATGACAACACCAGATCCTTAACCCACTGAGTCACCAGGGAACTGCAAAAACTCCAAGGTTTTCTAGTCTCTTAGTCACCTAATTCTTTATAGTCACAGACTTAACAAATACTACACATATTATAAAGAATTTAGCTTACAAATAAGGCAAGTACTCTTTCTTAAACTATACTAAGGTAAACAAAATGAAGATAGGCAAAGGGGACATTAAGTTATGGCCCAATGAATAGTTTTGTGTTACCTTTTTTCTCTCCTTTTCTAATGCTCTCCATTGTTCATAGCACTCTTCTAGACGAATATGAAGTTCACTGGCTGGTCCACTACGGGTTTTAATTGGTCTTTGAAATCCAAAAGTTGGCACAAAACCAGAAAAGGAATTACCACCATACATCGTTTCATTATAATAAGGGTACAAGTGGCTTAAGTCATCATAAGAAAACAAATCATAGGAATCCAACAGTGCAACAAGTGAATGGCCAAATTGGTGGGTGGATCTTAGAGGAAACCCATGTGAACCAAGTTGTTGAAAACTCTGATTATGCCTTAAATCTCCCATCATATAATTATTAGAAAAGCATGACGCCTGTGTGCGACTCACACGGCCATTAATATTGTCTCCACTTCCTTGCCTGTGGCTATTAAAATGACCCTGTGACTCCAACAGATCTTGATACATATTTTGAGATAAGCCATCTAAATGCTTTGAACCTTCTTCAGGATCATAATGTCCACTCTGGGGTTTAGCTTGAAAATTATGTTTGTTTACATTTTCAATGATCCCAAACTGCTGAGCTGAATAGTTATCACAAAATCCATTTGGATGCCTTATCTTTTTATCAGTAACTGATTCAAAGAGATTTTCTTCTCCAGTCTTTGTCAGTCCTTCCATGTGATTGACAGATTGAATTCTTTCTGCACCACTGTAACCCAAATCAAAACTAGAAAATGTTGAAGGGTTTTCTTGGCAATACTTTTGAAATAAATTGCTATTTGGGGTTAAATTCATAGATGAAAGTTGGGCAAAATCTGAAGAATGGTTAGAACCTTTCAAAGCTGCACTTAAATGACTATTTAATTTTATCAAGTTACCTTGATTTCGATAAGGAACAGGAGGGTTATTTTTTGTCTGAGCATTCATCCAAGTTGATCTGTTTAAGTTGATACCTCCTGAAGATGTTGCTGAGTTTGCTAGTAAATTCACTGACTTAAAATACTCAGAATTTGGAGGGTCAGGTTTAGTAAACTGTTGCTTTTCTGTGACATTAGCAAAATCATTATTAGCTGGACAAGCTGTGTGAGGTTTTAGTCCATATTCTGATTTTAAGCCAAAATCAGCAGTAAATGCTGCTTCCTTTGCAAACTGTTTTTCTGTCAGATGTGGTATAGTTTTTGGAAATGTGAAATTCTGCTGGTCAGGTACTGCCTCCTCTATTTTTTTCTGATTTGTTTGTTTAACCTGAAATAACTTTGTGTAGGTGTCTGCTTCTAAAGCTGGTGTTTCAGCTGTGTTACTGGCTAACTTTTTACTCTCCTGAATACTAAAATTTGAACATTTATTCAGCTTAGCCTTATTAGGATGATCATATTCTGAGTATCTACAATAATCTGCATTTTCACTGTATCTATTAAATTGGGAAAGAAACATCTCTGCCCTCTTTTGCGGTAATGGTGCTTCAAGACCTTTAGCACATATCTTCTCTCTTCCATAAGAGTAACTATCAACTCCTGATTCTTTCATGATGTCAGACAGACCAGTTTGTGGTGTAAAACAGTTTTTGATAAATGGATATTCTTGAAATGTTGTCTTAGCTGTATCATTTGTCTGAATATTGTAGCAATTGGAATGATCACTTCGTGAGGGGTACATCCATTGTTCTTCAAGGTCTAAACCAGTAAATCCATGATAAAGTTCATCTATTTTTTGCTGTGGTATGAGATTACTAGTAAGCAGGTACTGCTTTTCCACTGCTGACACAGATTCACCACTATAATAAGCTTGCTGAGAGATGGCTGTATCTATTGGCCTTTTGGTTTCTGTTAAGAGGTTGTGGTGATCTGCAAATCTGCTTGTGTTCATTGGCCAAACTGACTTTAAATTGGAGGAGCAGGTCCTAGAACAAGTAAATATATTTAATTACAATTTAGGTTTTAAAAAGCTTTATTTCCTTAGTGGTGAAAGTAGGAAAGGTTTTCAAAAACAATTCTATTTCCCCACCTAACCATTCTCTAATTCTTTTCAATTTTGCCTTATAGGCTACCATGATATCCAAATAATTCTCTATCACTTGAAATGTGCTATATGTTACATAAATATGTATATCTTAATCTTAATAACGTCTTCACTATACTTTCCCAAGAGATTTTAACTAAAGTCTGAAGCTGGTGACACATGTTTATATACAGTAAGTAAAAACCAAAATAAGCTTTTCCTGTAAGTTATATACTATGAAAGTGTTGTTGATCACAATTTTTTTCGTGAAAAAAAGATGTGCTTTGCTAAAACCATTATTGAAGTTAAAATATTTAAAAAAAAAAGAAAACATTTTCATTGGTTAGATGTGTACTACATATTTCCCTATTTATGAAATAGGGTATTTGGGTAACATGGCTTTCACACCCAAATAAAACAAAGCAATTTTTACTATGAATGAAATCCATACACATAACTACATAGCAGTAATGATCATTTTATTTTTGCAGGTATAAGTATAAAAGTCCTTGGAATTTGTACTGTTTCTGGTTTTTTTTTTTTTTTTTTGCCACACCTGTGGAAGTTCCCAGATCAGGGATTGAAACCCACACCACTACAGAGATACAAGCCACTGCAGTAACAATGCCAGATCCTTTACCTGCTCAGTCACATGGGAACGCCTGTCTTTTTTTTTTTTTTTTTCTAATTTAAAATCTTTAAGCGGAGTTCCCTTAGTGGCTCAGTGGCTAACGAATCCGACTAAGAACCGTGAGGTTGCGGGTTCGATCCCTGGCCTTGCTCAGTGGGTTAAGGATCCGGCGTTGCCGTGACCTGTGGTGAAGGTTGCAGACGTGGCTCGGATCCCGCGTTGCTGTAGCTGTGGCGAAGGCCGGGGGCTACAGCTCCTGTTAGACCCCTAGCCGGGGAACCTCTATATGCCGCGGGTGCGGCTCTAGATAAAGGCAAAAAGACAAAAAAAAATAATAATAAAATAAAATCTTTAAGCCATATTTTTAGCTCAGTAACTTAAGGGAAGTAACTCTGAATTATGCAAGTTTCCAAATGAAGCTTCTTTTTTCTTGGCTGCACCTGAAGCATATGGAAGTTCCCAGGCCAAGGACTGAATCCCAGCCACAACTGTGACCTATGCTGCAGCTGAGCCACAGTGGGAACTCTTGAAGGTTTTTAACAGCATATTCAACTTTTAATTGTATGGAAGCACCTCAGCAGAATCAAGCCTCCAAGAAACAAGCATTTGAATTAAGATGTCTACTGTCAGATGACCCTCTATTAAGTAAAAATAAAAGTTAATAAAGAAGGTATGGAAGCGGCATATGGAAGTTCCTAGGTTAGGGGTTGAACTGGAGCTGTAGCTGCCTGCCTACACCACAGCTCATGGCAACGTCGGATACTTTAACCCATTGAGCGAGGCCAGGGATTGAACCCACGTCCTCATGGATACTAGTCGGGTTTGTTACTGCTGAGCCACAACAGGAACTCCTGAAAATTTTAAAGTTTACTACATACTATTATAAGCTACACAGTATAGCTTATATAATATACTAACCCCTCAGCAAAATATGGCTGTGATTTATCTTGTTCTTCCAAAATGTTAGATACAAGTCCATATAAGTCTGTTTCACTACCATAGTCACTTCTTTCTGTTTGAATCCTAAAAATAAATTAATATCACATGTAAATTCTTTCACTCACGCTGAAATACAATATATTGATTTCTGTATCATTTATTCTCCCATTATTTTTCTTTAAATATTTGGATTGAACCTATATCATCATTTCAAATAAAGAGAAAACAGGAACTTTAGAACATTTCCCACTTTAGCATAGTGTTTATTCTACATAAGTATTTCTCCTTCATTCCAAATCTATGTCTAGGTCACAAGGTATGCTTACCTCTTATTTCTCTAAAATACATGCTATTCATTTTAGATGACCAAGATATTAATCTCTGGTCCATGATGCTGTAGACAGGGTTGGTACCACAGCTGCTCCCAAAAGCATGTCTAGTTCTATTATACATCATTCTGTCAATACTTGCTCAGTTTTTTCATTTGTAATTTGAAAATTGTATATACTTGCTGCTCTATTTTTGTGACTCTTAATCCTAAATGTTGGATTAAAAATCGATATGTGATACAGTCATCTTGGATATCACAGCAAATTGAAGTTGTCTCTTAAATGCAAAAGATTTGGGGCTATTCCTAAATCTTTGCTGAAAAAGTGACTGGTGCTCTGTGTACCTGAAAATCCTACCTAGTGACTAACACTGTCTAAATAATATAAAATGTGTTAGTAACTAACACTGTCCACAAGGAGATGGAAATTAGTGCCTTTTTACCTCTCATGGGTTTTGGGTAATTTGTTCCTAGAAGTAATGTTTAAAATTTTAACTTCTTCTTTTTATCACATTTTATTTCTAACATTTCATAGTGTTAGGACATTTTACATGTGTATATATGTAAAATGTTGTTCGCTTTTTTGGCTGCACCTGCTGCACCCAGGCCAGGAATTGAATCCGAGATGCCTCTGGGACCTAAGCTGTGGCAATGGCGGACCCTAACCCTCTGTGTCACAGCAGGAACTCCAGGACCTTTTATAAATAAAAATACCTTATTATTTGCATAACACTCAAACATTTCATTGATCTTCATAACATAGGAAGGGTAGACATTAGTAATCATTAAGCTATTGAATAAATGATCATATGAGATATTAAGAAACTTGAATTTTGCAAGGGTATATGATTTGCCAAGCTTTACTATACACTTGCTGAACAAATGGTCTGCCTACACTCCTAATGCTTTTTCTACTACATCTTGTTATTTCATAAAGATTCAGTATAAAGTTTGCTTGTATAGTAATGTATTAGTATACATCTAAAAATATTCAATGTAATATATACTTAACTGTCAATAGTTGTTACTGAGAGGTGAGGAGACAGAGTTAAGGTGAATTTCTGCTTTCCTTTATACATTTTTGTAAAGTCTGAAGTTTTTCTTTTTATTTTTTGACCACCCTGTGGCATGTGGAGTTCCTGGGCCAGGGATCAGATCTGAGCTGTAGTTATAATCTACACCATAGCTGAAGCAACACTGGATCCTTAACCCACCGTGTTGGGTGGGGGATTGAAGCTGCATCCCAGCACTCCAGAGAGATGATCAATCCCATTGGCCTATAGAGGGAACTCCAAATTTTATTTTTTTTAATTAAAGCATTGTTGATTTACAGTGTTGTGCAAGTCTGAAGTTTTTCAATGAACATGTATCAACTTAAAAATATTTGGTTTTGGTAGAACTACATATTATATAGTCTTTCTAATAAAATCACTATTTTATTAGCGAGCTTACCAAAATTTTAAAATTAAAAAATTTAAATTAGTACTATTTTAAAAGTAATTATTACCTGGTTAAAAACAAGATGCATCAGGCTCTAACAACTGTTCCTTTATTATAATTAACATAAAAGTAGTGTTAAGCTTAAGCTTCTCTTTGCAATAAGCTCCCACAGTACTCTATACTTCTTCTTTTAACCCTCACTATATTTGCAGTGCCTGGGAAGTTGTCATCATCATCATCATTATTATATAAGATCTATAAAGGCCGGGATACTATTGGCCATGTTACTCTAAGATTCCCAGTGGGAAGGAATCTAATGTGGAATTGAATATAAAAATAATTAAAGTATCTTATGTTTGATAAAATCCTGTTTGTTGTATATTGCGAAGGAAAAATTACTGAAATTTTATTTATTTATTTTTTTGCCTCTTTAGGGCCACACCCATGGCATATGGAGGTTCCCAGGCTAGGGGTCTAATCAGAGCTACAGCTGCCAGCCTACGGCCACAGCCACAGCAATGTAGGATCCGAGCTGCAGCTCACCACACACCAGATCCTTAACCCACTGAGCAAGACCACTGTGTCCTCATAGATGCTAGTCATATTTGCTTCCACTGAGCCACAACAGGAACTCTGAATTACTGAAAATTTAGAATTGGCTTAAAAAATAAATTGACAAATTGTAAGTTATTTATATAAATTAGAAAGAGGAATTTAAAATTTACTGAGGGTTGCTTATAATGTATGAAAAAAGGTAATAAGAAAAACGTATACAAACATAACTGCCCAGTTTAAGGTTTCCTAAAAGTATGATAAACATAAAATTGTGTCATAACATAAAAATACTAATATGGGGAGAAAAGAGCTAATATAACTGTGTTCTCAAACTTAAAAACAGTCCATTTAGCCAGAGAAATCTAATTTATTAATTTACCTGTTCTTTACATTGATCTGAGAATTAGAGGGCTGTTTAATATCATCTCCATAAGTAGACCATGGTGCATAGAAAAGTGAAGAATCTACAGAACTTGCATATTCTGTTGATGAAGAAAGTGGAGCATAGGTCTGCCTTAGGTCAACATTGTCTTCACTCTGAAATTTTAAAGACATGTTTCTACATCAGACACAATAAAAACATTTTATTTAGTGAAGTAATAAGAAATTTGAGGAAATAATACATACATAAGAGTTGGAAGACAAATCTAGACTTAGCCACTTAAGCTTATTTTACAGTAGGGGTTGGCAATTTTTTTTCTGTAAAGATCCAGATAAACATTTTAGAGTTTGCTGTGTTAAGGACTCTGTTGAAACTCAAGTCTGCTGTCCCAGCACCAAAGCAACTATAGACAATATGTAAATAAATGGGTGTGGCTATACCAAAAAAATTTTGTTTACAAAAAAAGGCACTTGGTAGGTTTAGCCCCTGTTCAGTACTTGTTGCTTATCCTTGGTATAAAACACCTGATGTAAAACAACATGACTGTAATTTTAACTTTTTGAACAGATGAGCATTATGTGGACTACAGCAGTATTATTTTTAATCATTTACAAAACCCAGTCTTAACACTCCTGATCTGTGAAAAAAAAAACTGAATGTACATTTACACAGAATTTTCTTTCTTTTGCTTTTTTTTTTTCTTTTTAGGGCTGCATCCTCGGCATATAGAAGTTCCCAGGCTAGGGGTCAAATTAGAGCTGAAGCCGCCGGCCTATGCCACAGCCACAGCTATAGCAACGTGGGATCCGAGCGGAGTCTGCGACCTATACCACAGCTCTCGGCAATGCCAATCCTTAACCCATGAGCGAGGCCAGGGATGGAACCCACATCCTCATGGATAATAGTCAGGTTCATTACTGCTGAGCCACAACGGGAACTCCTCTATATTTTTAAAATGAGTAAATGGAAGCTACAAGTTATTAAGCTAAGAGGTGACAAAACTAAAACTCAAACTCAAGGCCTTCTCACCCTTATCTAGGGCCTTTTAAAACAATGTCTTTAATTTTCAGCCTAGTTTCTATTTCCAAGAGAAAATGAGATGATACATAAAAAGATATTACAATTAGAAGAAAAAAATAAGCTCGTTTTTTTTTTTTTTAAACTTCTATCATGAATTTTGAGTAACTAGGGTAAAAAGTTTTAGTTTTAAGATTTTTTTTTTTAGGGCCACACCCGTGGCATATGGAGGTTCTCAGGCTAGGGGTCTAATCGGAGCTACAGCTAGCAACCTGCACCACAGCTACAGCAACTCAGGATCTGAGCTGCATCTGTGACCGACACCACAGCTCACAACAACGCCGAATCCTTAACCCACTGAGCAAGGCCAGGGATCAAAACAGCAACTTCATGGTTTCTAGTTGGATACGTTTCTGCTGTGATACGACAGGAACTGCTAGTTTTAAGATTTTAGTGAATTATTTAAAGTACTGCCGCCTTCCAAAGGAGACTGAGGTACAGTGAAAATTCTGCACCACAAATTTTATTTTATCTTTTTTTAATGAAATTGCTTTTATTTGTACATGACTGTCATCTGAATCCTTTTTTTTTTTTCGTTTTTCTCTAGGGCCACACTCGTGGCATATGGAGGTTCCCAGGCTAAGGGTCTAATTGGAGCTGCAGCTGCCGGCCTACGCCACAGCCACAGCAATGCAAGATCTGAGCTGCGTCTGCAACCTACACCACAGCTCGCGGCAACGCCAGACCATTAACCCACTGAGCGAGGCCAGGGATCGAACCCACAACCTCATGGTTTCTAGTCGGATTCGTTAACCGCTGCACCACGATGGGAACTCCATGCACCTCAAATTTTAAATTCTTAAAAAATAGTAGAATGACTTTAAAAACAAAAAGATTTAGAGTTCCCTGGTGGCCTAGAGGTTAAAGACTGGCTTTGTTACTGCCGTGGCTCAGGCCACTGCTATGGTGTGGGTTTGATTCTTTTGTTTTGGCTGCACCTATGGCATGTGGAAGTTCTTGGGCCAGGGACAGAATCCACACCACAGGAGCGACCCCATCCACTGCAGTGACAAATACCAGATCTCTAACCTGCTGTGCCACAAGGGAACTTCTGGATTCACAATATTTTTTTGATTCACAATTTTTAACTCTCCAGGGAGGGTTAATTAAGGAGCTAACAGGGAGTTCCCTTCATGGCTCAGTGGTTAACAAATCCGACTAAGAACCATGAGGTTGCGGGTTCGATCCCTGGCCTTGCTCAGTGGGTTAAGGATCCGGCGTTGCCGTGAGCTGTGGTGGAGGTTGCAGATGCGGCTCGGATCCCGCGTTGCTGTGGCTGTGGTGAAGGCCGGCGGCTACAGCTCCTGTTAGACCCCTAGCCTGGGAACCTCCATATGCTGCGGGTGCGGCTCTAGATAAAGGCAAAAAGACAGAAAAAAAAAAAGGAGCTAACAAGACCTGAGATGTAATAACTATAAATATCCAGATATAAACACAGTAGAAATGGTATTTTTTAGTCAGGTATATAATCCTGACTAAGAACATTTTCTAATTGCTTTCTTTTAATCAAATTTTATGTATAAAGAGATACAAAATGTTTAGATCAAAGCATTCCTAAATTTTTGTTCTTGATATGGTAACTGAAAACCATTTTAAGCATTCACTAAGTTTACACTGTACCAATAAAATATAAAAATGAATACCTTCCAATCACCCATATTCAAGAACCTCAAATATTTTACAGCCATCTGTTTATTTATTTTTTTTTACTCTTTTTTTTTTTGTCTTTTTCCTTATCTGGGGCCGCACCTGCGGCATATAGAGGTTCCCAGGCTAGGGGTCTACCAGGAGCTGTATCTGACCTGTGTCTGCAACCTACACCACAGCTCACGGCAACGCCAGATCCTTAACCCACTGAGCAAGGCCACGGATCGAACCCGCAACCTCATGGTTCCTAGTTGGATTCATTAACCACTGAGCCACAATGGGAACTCCTACAGCCATCTGTTTCAATTCTGATTACGATTGCTATTTAAAATCTGCACACTATAATTTTCTTTAGAGTTTATATTCTGTTGACTATTATGAAACTGAAGAAACTGAGGCACAGAAGAGGTTTTGTTAAGAGTGCCACTAAAAACTACCTTTCCAAAATTTCTCTTAGCAGTAACTTTTACAAAGGCTTTTATTGTTGAACCTTTTATAATTTTATTCCTTTAGTTCTGAAGTTTTTATCACAGGCCCACCTTAAGTCTTTTATGTGTGAAGAATCCAAACTGACACAAGTAATTGTTCATCATTTTGAAAGAGTTGCTTAAACAAAAGGAGTGTTTTCAGATCCAGCGTTGCTGTGAGCTGTGGTGTAGGTCGCAGACATGGCTCGGATCCCGCATTGCTGTGGCTGTGGCAAAGGCTGGCAGCTACAGCTCCTGTTAGACCCCTAGCCTGGGAACCTCCATATGCTGCGGGTGCAGCCCTAGATAAGGCAAAAAGAAAAAAAAAGAGCGTTTTCAGATTATATGGTATCAAATTAGATAAATGGTATTTGAAACTAAATGTATTTTGGGGGTATTAAATCAAGTTTGAGTATTAGAAAAATTAAATTCTTTTCAAACAGTGATTTAAATTTTGTATTCTAGGATAAAACAAGCAACTAAAGTAATGTGGTGGATTCAAACATAATTATACTTTAAATATTTGGGCCCTTTCCATTTAAAACATTTCTGGAAATCAAATATGCAAAATGCTTAGGGCTGGCATATTAATTAGTCTAGATAACTGCAAAATGTATCACTTTATCCTTGATATACTTAATCAACTTAAATTAAATCCAAGTAAATTTTAGAAGCCATATAAATATCTCTTTTTGTCTTTTTGTCTTTTTAAGACCGCAGCCGTGGCATGTGGAGGCTCCCAGGCTAGGGGCTGAATTGGAGCTGAAGCCGCCAGCCTATGCCACAGCCACAGCCACGTGGGATCAGAGCCACATCTGCAACCTACACCGCAGCTCAGGGCAACACTTAACCCACTGAGCGAGGTCAGGGGTCGAACTCGCATCCTCATGGGTGCTAATCAGGTTCGCTAACTGCTGAGCCACAACGGGAACTCCAGAAGCCACATAAATATTATGGAGAGCAGTAGAATGCTGGTCTTCGCAGTGAAAAGACCTGGGTTCCACTTGGGCTTTGTCATTTAGGGCACAAGTCAAACTCTCTGAGCCTCAGTTTCTCCATCTCTACTGCGGGTGGGTATATAATACTATACAAGGTTAAAGTGTAAATTAAGTAAAATTATTTATTTCAGAATATTGTTATAATTCAAAGTATAACAATATCAACACTGATAGCTTGGTTAAATAATTTCAAATGAAAATGACTTACATTACCCTAAGCCTAATTTAACACTATTAACAAAACTTAAGTACTTCAGGTGAGGTAAAAAACAGCGTATTATCTAAGGCATTGTTAAAACCAGAGAATAAAAGAGTAAAGAAAACTTTTAGCTTTAAATAACCAAAATGTGTTTGCAACCACTTGCAATAAATGCCTGAAGGAAAAAATATTTCTGATTTTACTAAATAAATACGAATTTTCTTACAATTCTGGCATCAAGTCATGCTGGGGACAAGACAAAAACAAGAATCAATGAAAAATCTTGTTCTTTAACTTGTTTTTGAAGCCAGTATGTACTCCTCAAACTCAGTTGTTGTTTTCTTTTGAGGGCCGCACCAGTGGCTTATTAAGTTCCCCAGCTAGGGGTAGAATCAGAGGTGCAGGTGCTGGCCTACACTGCAGTCACCTCAACACCAGCTCTGAGCCGCATCTGCGATCTACACCGCAGCTTTTGCAAAGTCGGATCCTTAGGAGGCCAGGGATCGAACCAGCATCTCCAAGTACACGATGTCGGGGACCACAGGGCCAAAAACGGGAACTCCATAAACTCTGTATTTAAAATTTTGTTACTGGGTATCTGGTCTTAAACGTGGAGCAATTTAAACATCTATGTGAGTGGGCACGGGGAGGGGTGCAGATTTGACCGAGAATAAATCCTCTAACAAAGGGCAGAACTGAGTAACGGACCTGCGATTTGTAGCAATCATAGAAGGAAGCGGAGCCCGTCAACATCATGCTGTTGAAGACATCTGGTAGCCGACTGCTGGCGTCGGCACTGAGGTTCCAGCAGCGATTCGCACCTCCACGCAACGCGACTTTCGGCTGCGCGAAACCGGGACAGGAAGCGGCACAAACATCACGCAGGGCTGAGCCGGACCGAAACGGCCGCACGACGGTTTCACGTCGGCTGTACGCCCCATTCCACCCGGAATCCATTCCCAGGACACTAGATGGGGGGGGGGGGGGGTCCAGCTCTTCCGCCCTCGGGGTTTCCTCTCTGCCTTCGGGCCCTGGACCCAGGAGGCCTGGCCCTCGCCCGCCCGACAGGCCCACGCCGCCGGCCACCGCCTCACCGCTGCAGCGGCCCGATGTGGGGGAGGCGGCACCAGGCCCGGCGTCGCGGCCCGTCACCCCCTCCTCATCCCCTCCCGGCCCCGCCGCCCGGTCTGTCAGCCGGAGCCGCGCCCCTCGGCCGTCCCCGCCGCGCGGTCCGGGCGCCCCGTCGGGGCTCCTCGCCCGCGATCCAGCCCCTCCGCTGCCTCAGAGACCCGGCCTAGGGACGCGTCCGCTTCTCACCGTCGCCGTCCTCTGAGCCCCGCCGCCACCCGGACCCGGACCGTCCCCCGCCAGTTACCTCAAGTCCCTCCCTCAGGCCTGGGGGGCGAGGGGACAGGCGGGCGTCTCCGCCGCTCACCTCCATGGGGGGCCCCCAGACCCTCCTGGACTAGGCACAGCTCCTGGGGTACGGGGGTGAGGGGAGCGTCGAAGCCCAGCTCCCTCAGCCCGCACCCCGCCGCTGCCGCCGCCGCCCCGGGCGCTGCCTGGAGCGGGTCTGTGGGTGCGGGGGCCAGAGCGGTGAGAGAGGGGCGGGGGGTGAGGCCGTTACATTGCCTAGCCCGTGGCTCGCGACCCGGCACGCGACCTGGCACTGGCCCGCCTCACCCCGCCCCCTCTTGGGAGGCCCGCCCCTCCAACTTCGCACCCCTCATTGGCCCGCTGCCTAGCCAATGAGCAGCCGCCTCTGGGGTCTGTTACCCGCTCCCCCCCCCAACCA
This sequence comes from Catagonus wagneri, assembly GCA_004024745.2. Lineage (NCBI taxonomy): Eukaryota > Metazoa > Chordata > Mammalia > Artiodactyla > Tayassuidae > Catagonus > Catagonus wagneri. Next base: position 3,065,032 of record PVHT021183690.1, on the reverse strand, counting down.
GAGACCTGGCCAAGAAGGAGCGGTTAGCAGACCTCGCTTTCCCAGAGCTTGTGAGTCTTTCCCGCTCAAAGTAAACGTGTTCAGGATTGGCCCGGCCCGGTAAGCGCCCGCCCGATGATTGGCTAATAGGATGGTTGCGGGGCGGGGCGTGGAAAGGGGAGTAGGAGGGCGGGCATACCGGGTTGAGGGGAGAAATGGAGGTGGTCGGAAGATTTGGGAAGTCGCTCAGCAACCCGCAGATAATCCTAAACCTATCCGCAGCGCACCTTGTGCCAACATTTTATTTTTGGCCATGGTCCCGCCCCTATCTCCCAGAATCCTTTGGAGCTGCCCAGAGAGTAATGTGCTTGGGTTCGATCAGCGAGCTTGAGGAGCCCCTTGTGGAGTTGGGTGTCGTTGGGAAAGTCCCTTCCCAGAGGGAATACAACTGTTCTCTGTCCTAGGCTCCAAACTTCAGTGAGGTGAAGGCATTTTGGTGCTTAAGCAACTCCTGAACAAAGTTCACTCTGACATATACAGGATAGACCGTTCACATCGGCGATCCCATTTGGAGAGAGGTTTTGTTCCCAGACAATGCTAAAAGAATTTGTGTGTGTTGAAATATTTAAGATGATAAAAGTGAACACAGTAGGAGTTCCCACTGTGGCGCAACGGGATTGGCAGGATCTTGGGCGCGCTAGGATGCCGTTTCGATTCCTAGCCTGGCACGGTGGGTTAAGGATCCCGCGTTGCCTCAGTTGTGGCTTAGGTCACAGCTATGACTCGGATCTGATCCCTGGCCTGGAAACTTCATGAGCCGTGTGGCGGCCAAAAAGGAAGAAAAAAAAAAGTAAATACGGCGTGTATGTTTAAAAATCAAAATTTGAGAAGCGCTCAAGTCGAAGATGTTCTTTTAAACTGGCACAAATGGAAACAGGATAGGGGAACACGTTTTATTGACCCGTATTGTCCTGATATTTTGGATTTCTACGCAGCTTGGAGTTAAGAAAGCTGATTAGGTGACGTGGCTGTACCAATTACATTTCTTTCCCCACCTCATCCTTGAAGTTGCTGCCGTGGAGCCTATTACCCCCTTACATTTGGAGCGTACTGTCTTTTCTCTCTCTCCCATTACTCCCAGAAGAATTTTTGAAAAATGGAATCCTCTTATGTATATTTTATTATTGTATTAAGATATACATAAGATTTACCATTTTAACCATCTTGGAGCGTGCCATTCAGCGGAGTTAAGCTGTACAGCCATTACCACTATCCATTTCCAGTAATTTTTCATTATCCCAAACAGAAGCTCTGTACTTAATAACAAAAGAACTCAGGTTTTCCCTTCCCTCCATTCCCTGGGAAACTGTATTCTACTTTTTGTCACTATGAACCTGCCCATTTTATGTACCTTGTGGAAGTGGAATCATACAAGATTTGTCCTTTTGTGACTGTCTCATTTCAATAGCTTAATGTCAGGGTTTATCCGTGTTGTTGTGTGTGTCAGAACTTCACTTCTTTTTATGGCTAAATAATATTCCACTGTATGTGTATACCACATTTTGCCCATTCATCAGCTAATGAACACTTGGGTTATTTTCCGTTTTTCATTGTTACGAATAATGCTTTTTGAACATTAGTGTACAAATGTCTATTTGATTCCCTTTTTCAATTATTTTGTGTGTACGTATAACTAAGAGTGGAATTGCTGGGTCATGTGGTAATTCTTTTTAACATTTTCCACACCAAACTTTTCCACGGCAGCTGCACCATTTTGCATTCCCACAGCAGTGCACCAGGGTTCCAATTTCTCCACACACTCACTGACACTTATTATTTTCCTTTTTTTTTAAAGCCATTCTGGAAGGTGTGATGTGGTATCTCATCGTGGTTTTGATTTTTGTGTTTCTCTTATAACTAATGATATTAAACATCTTTTCATGTGCTTATTAACCATTGTATATGTTTTTAGAGAAATAACTATTTATTTATTTATTTTTTGTCTCTCTCTTTTTTTTTTTTTTTGGCTTATATAGGGCCGCACCTGCGGCATATGGAGGTTCCCAGGAGCTGTAGCTGCCGGCCTTTGACACAGCCACAGCCACAGGAACGTGTGATCCGAGCCGCATCTGCAACCCACACCACAGCTCACAGCAACGCCGGATCCTCAACCCACTGAGCGAGGCCAGGGATCGAACCCGCAACCTCCTGGTTCCTAGTCGGATTCGTTAACCACTGAGCCACGACGGGAACTCCGAGAAATAACTATTTAAATCCTTTGCTCATTTTTTGAGATTGCACTGTCTTTAGTATTCATATGGCTTCTTTGGAAATGAAGATTACAGGAAAATTTAACATTCTTTGAACTCAAGTGAGTACATCAGTAAAGGAAACATTTTGGTTATGGAGCAGAACAAATAGCGTTGTTAGTTCTTTCCTTTAGCTCTTGTATTTCTTTTTTGGAAGATCTCATTTTGGGTATGTTGAGAGGTAGATAGGACTGGTTTCACAGACTTACATAAAGATATATACAAAGCACAGACTAAGGTGAGAAGGAGGTAGAAATACTCAAATGATTGTTTTATATCTTCTCTGCTTTTGTCTAAATTTAAAGTTATGGGAGGGTAACCTTTCACCATTTATTGAATGTTCTTATATAGCAGCAACCATGAAAGATTTTTATGTAAGATAATCACACTTCAGTAACTTTGATCAAGTTCAGAATGATGATGCACTCAAGTAACAAAGTCATTTTTTTCTTACTATTTTTGGGATAAGTTAGTGAATCCAAATTTATGATTTTTTTTTTTTTTTGTCCTTTTGCCTTTATGTAGAGCCACACCTGCGGCATGTGGAGGTTCCCAGGCTAGGGGTTTAACAGGAGATGTAGCCGCTGGCCTTCACCACAGCCACAGCAACGCAGGATCCGAGCCGCGTCTGCAGCCTACACCACAGCTCACGGCAACACTGGATCCTTAACCCACTGAGCAAGGCCAGGGATAGAACCCTCAACCTCATGGTTCTTAGTCGGATTCGTTAACCACTGAGCCACGAAGGGAACTCCATGATTGGGTTTTTTTTAATTACTCAATGAATTTTATTACCTTTATAATTGTACAACATGATTGGGTTTTTAAAAAGATACTTAAGAACATTATCTTGAATATCTTAAGGAAATTTAAGAACTGGGTACAATTTAAACCTATTCCATCCTGAAAACTTAATTTCAGAATGCAAACATTCTCTTCCAAAATATATTTAAAGGTTAATTTATTTCTTCCTTTCTTCCTTTCTTTTCTCTTCTTCCTCCTTCTCCCCTCCTCCCCCTCTACCTCTCCCTCCTCCTCTTCCTCTTTCTCTTATTCTTCTCCTTCTCCTCCTCCTTCTTCTGCAACTCTGGAAGACAGTGTGCAATGTGCAACATGGTACTGTTCAGTTACATTAATGAAGCCCTTTTTTACTTTTACAGATACTTAAACATTCTGTTTTGTAACAAAAATAAGTTATTGGTTTCATTGAAAAAAAGTCAGTCTGGAGTTCCTGTCGTGGCTCAGTGGTTAACGAGTCAGACTAAGAACCATGAGGTTGTGGGTTCAATCCCTGGCCTTGCTCAGTGGGTTAAGGATCTGGCGTTGCCGTGAGCTGTGGTGTAGGTTGCAGACGTGGCTCAGATCCCGCGTTGCTGTGGCTGTGGCGAAGGCCAGCGGCTACATCTCCTGTTAGACCCCTAGCCTGGGAACCTCCATATGCCGCAGGTGCGGCCCTAGATAAAGCAAAAAGACAAAAAAAAAGTCAGTCTACCCTCTAGAAATGTTTTGAGTAATAAAATAAATAGGATTTCATTGTTCTCCCAAGTGAAGTTTTCTTGTTTTTTTGGCCTCAACCCCAGCATGCGGAAATTCCTCAGCCAGGGATCAAACCTGCACCACAACAGCAACCAGAGTCATTGCAGTGACAACACTGGATCCTTAACCTGCTAAGCCACATGAAAACTCCTAAAGTAAAACTCTGAGTTCAAATCAAGCTTTTTTTTTTTTTTTTTTTTTTTTTTTTTTTTTTTTTGCTTTTTAGGGCCACACCTGAGGCATATGGAAATTCCCAGTCTAAGGGTCGAATCAGAGCTGCAGCTGCCGGCCTACACCACAGCCACAGCAACACCTGATCTGAGCCAAGTCTGCAAACTACACCACAGCTCATGGCAACACCAGATCCTTAACCTACTGAGCGAGGCCAGGGGTCGAAACCACGTCCTCATAGATACTAGTCAGGTTTGTTACCGTTGAGTCACCATGGGAACTCCCAAGCACTTATTTTTGAAAGTTCAAGGTGTATTTGGGGCACAACCTCAATGCCAAAAAGAGAATTCTGAATTAATCCTCCATGGAAAGCAATCATATAATTTCAAGTCAGTATATAATTAAATCACCACAGGATTGTTATATATGCTTACATTGTATTAAATGAATTTTCCAGTTTCTCAGTGGCCTAGTCGTCCAACGACTCAAATGGGATGCAAACCTGCTGTGATTCCAACCATGCCGTTCTTCACAGGCTTCTCTGATTTGAAAGACTAAATTCCTTAAATTATACCTTCTGAAATTAACTGGGCTGCCAGATGCGGTCTCTCAGCCTCCAATAGCTTGTTGGGAGTCTTACGAATATGCTCCTGATTAGAGCTATCTGAAACTACCCTTCCCTTTTTGGATACTCACATTAGTGGGGTTTTTTTCCTGTATCTCTAGCATTATTTTTAGAGCTTCTTTCTTGGTATGTAGCAAGCTTGTTTCTGCTCTTTTCCTTCCGGTTTGATGGTGTTCCAGGTCATTCTCTCTTAATCTGTGCTCCAGGAAACTTGTAGGTTTCTACTTAGCTTGAAGTGCATTTCCTATGGCAAAAATCTTTTCTTATCCTTTCAAAGGAGAGAATTAATATTCTTTTTCATCTTTTTATATTTTGATCTCCCCTCCCCCCTTTTTAGGGCCACACTTGTGGCATATGGAAGTTTCCAGGCTAGGTGTCTCGGAGCTGCAGCTGCCGGCCTGCGACACAGCCACAACAACACAGGGTTATAAAAATTCTCCCTTCCCTTTGCGGCTTTTGGTTACCAAACTGTTTCTTTGCAAAATGTTATAAAGAGGTAGGGACTCCTTGTGTTGTCTACCACATTGTCACCAGACAATGTTTTATGAAAATCTATCTAGATAGATTGTCCGTCTCTCTATCTATCTATCTACCTGTCTATCTATCTATCTATCTATCTATCTATCATCCTTTCAAGTATTCCCTTATGCGAATGTTCTATATGTCAAGCATATGAAAAAAACCTCACCACAGGATTATACAAAGTGTTACCATATTATCTTTCTAGAACTCCCATGCTTCCATTCTTCTGCATTTAATCTTTTATTCTGTCTGGGATTCATTTTGGTATAAACTGTGAGGTATGGGCCTAGCTTTAATTTTTTTCCCAAAAAGTTAGCACTTGTTCCAACAGCATTTATTATTTTTTAAATATATTTTATGAAGTGTAGTTAACTTATATATAATGTGTTAACTTTTACTGTGCAACAAAATTATTCATTCATACATATATACATACATATATACGCCACAGCCACAGCAACGCAGGGATCTGAGCTGCATCTGCAACCTACAGCACAGCTCATGGCAACTCCAAATCCTTAACCCACTGAGCGAGGCCAGAGATCGAACCCACGTCCTCCTGGATAACAAGTTTGGTTCATTTTAAAGTGAAAAATTCAGTGGCATTAAGTACATTCACACTGTTATGTAACCACCACTTCTATCTGGTTCCCAAAGATTTTCACTGGGTTTTTCCCCATTACCCGCTCCATAAAAAAAATTTTTGATCGCCCTTGCAGCATGTGGAATTTCCTTGGCCAGGGATCAAACCTGCGCCACTGCAGTTGCCCTAGCCACTGCAATGACAACGCTGGATCCTTAACCTGCTGTGCCACAGGGAACGCCTCCCCTTTCATAAATTTTTAACACATACAATTGATGTTTAACTATAAAATCTCAGGCTTAAAGTCCACTGTGTACTAAGGAAGCTTAAAATTCAAATCCAAGTCCAGGATCACAGAGAAGACTTTCCTGATTAAGGCCTTCTTCCAGCATTCCTCTGCATCCCCCAAGCATGCTTCTGCATCCCCAGTAGCCCAAATTCAACTTGGATTCTGTTAATCTCCTGTTAAATTGCTTTGTGATTTTTCTCAAGCATCTGCAACTTGTGTTATGTGTCCTCAACAACTCTGTCAATCTGCTACTTTTTTCTTTTCTCCAGTCCACCCTCAGAGCATCTGGCCCTGGATTTACTCCACCACATTCTCATTAAATTATTGTTGATTGATTGGTATCAAGATTTCCATATTGGGTGCAGCAAGGTGTCTGGAAGACTGCCTGGAGCATGATTTAAATGGGAATTAAGAGAGAATTCAACATATGGCATTTTACTTTCAGATAATATGGTACCGTTAGATGCCATTGATTAAGTGTCTGTTAACTGTCCTGCTGTACACATTGTCTCATTTGATTCTCACAGCAATCTGGAGTGGGGGGGTTACTGATGAGGGTTATTCACAGTGATTAAGTAACTTACCTAAAGTCCCTGGGCATGATGTCAGTTGAAAGTCAGCTTTGCCTGACTACACAGGACTTTCCAGCATGCTATGCCATCTATGTATGGTCCCTCCATCAAGGACTACCCATCATGTTATCCTGATTCACTTTCATTGATGGAGTCAGGTTTGCTCAGAGTAAACATCGAAGCCCTCCTGCTGAGGTCTATGGTTAGGACAGCCAGGAAGCACCAAAGAATCGCTGCTTCTTCCACGCATGGCCTTCCTCCATGCCCTGGCCAAGGTACCAAGAATCAATTTCATTCCTAGCTTTATTGATATTTTATGTCCTGGATGGAGTCCCATGCAGGGTGGCCCAGCTCTTTTAACTGTCACCTTGCTAGAACCGGAGCTGGTATCTGGCGCTGAAGGCAGGTGCAGCCTCAGCTGTAAGGATGGGAGACATCGGTTTCCTAAGGGGATGGTTGGCTCTCCTCAGTCTACTTACTCAGTGTCTCCTTATGTCCTGTCTTTTAGAAAATGTGTGAAGTTCAAGGATATCAGAGAGTGCTATTTGGAGAAATTGTGTAAACAAATCAGAAACATGCGGATTGGCTTTCCATCTCAAGAGACTCACATTTTTTTAATTAAAAAAATATTTTTTGGAGTTCCCATTGTGGTGCAGCAGAAACGAATCCGACTAGGAACCACGAGGTTGTGGGTTCGATTTCTGGCCTCGCTCAATGGGTTAAGGGTCTGGAGTTGCCATGAGCTGTGGTGTAGGTCGCAGACTCAGCTTGAATCTGGCGTTGCTGTGGCTGTGGCGTAGGCCGGCAGCTGTAGCTCCGATTGGACCCCTAGCGTGGGAACCTCCATATGCCGCAGGTGCGGCCCTAAAAAGGAAAAAAAAATAACTTAATGTGTGCCAGACATTATACCAAATGCTTTCCATATCTCTACTCACTTAATCCTCACAACAACCCTCTTAAAATGTTATTATTATTATTTTATTTTTTTTCCAGCTGCACTCATGGCACATGGAAGTTCCTGGGCCAGTGACCTATGTCACAGCTGTGGCAACATCAGATCCTTAACCCGCTGCGCCATACCAAGAACTCCTGAAAATGTTATTAACCTTATTTCACAGATGAAAATATGGAGGGCTTCAAATAAGTATTTACCCTAGATTGTTCCAACCAGTGGGTGATGGAACTGGGCTTAAAACTCAGGCAGTTCTGGCTCCAGAGTCCTTGGTCCTTGTCTTTTTTTTTACCACACCCATGGCAGCAGAAGTTCCCAGGCCAGGGATCCAACCGGAGTCACAGCAGTGGCAACGAGGAGTCTTTAACCACTAGACTACGAGAGAACTCCCTTCAAAGTCCTTGTCTTAACCACTGTATATACTAACTACCTCTTACTTATAAAATGAGGGGCCTAGTTAAAAATAATCCTTTAGCATTTTTATCATATTTTTCCAATTCTAAAGCACTCTTCACATTGTACCCTGTTTGATCTTCACAGCAACCCTAGGGATAGACATTATTAGCCCAATTTACGGGGCAAGACCTGAGACTTACTAAGAGGGTCATGTGTCCAAGGGCCCACAGCAAGTGAGGGACTTGAACCCAGAAGTGCTCATTCCTGGTGCCCCTCCTGCAATATCTCAGATGCCAGGGGGCACACACTGCCCTTTCTCAGCCTCCTCCATCTCCAGCATAATACACTATTCTTTCCTCTTTGTCTTTCCCTAAAGAGGCCACACTGTTCCTGAAAGAATCCCAGGCCTGACACCCCCTCCCAACACCCGCATTGCAGTACTTACAAACGGCAGCAGGGGGCGTTGTAGGCCAGTTCATAGGGACGGTCCTCCCGCCACCCCACTTCCCCAGCCCCTGTTTGAGGAAACAGCTATAGACCCCCTTCTCTTCTTTTTAATTTGCTTACATTAAAAAATGCTCTTGTAAGGGGGAGGGGGAGGGAGTGGGATGGACTGGGAATTTGGGGTTAGTAGATGCAAACTATTCCATTTAGAATGGATAAGCAATGAGGTCCTGCTGTGTAGCACAGGGAACTATATCCAGTCACTTGTGATAGAACATGATAGCAGGTAATATGAGAAAAAGAATATATGTATGTATGACTGGGTCACTTTTCTGTACAGCAGAAATTGACAGAACATTGTAAATCAACTATAATAAAATATTTTAAAAATCGAATTAAATGTAAAAAAAGAGGTTTGTTAAATTTGGGAAAAAAATGTTTTTGTAAATACTACTTGTACGCAGTATAAAAATTTAAAGGTACAAATGTGTGTACACGATGTACCTGCTCCCCAGCTACCCAGACGGTGCACCATCCTAGAGGCAAATCAAGGAAGTTTTCTCATGTTTTAGTCCAGAGATAGTCTATGCTTAGATAAGCAAATATATTTTTTATTTCCCACACAAATGATAGCATACAAACATGCATATATTATTTTTTGTGGTTCACACAAATATCACCATACTATACCTGCCATTCTTCCTCTGGTTTTTGTTTTTTTTGTTGTTGTTGTTGTTGTTTTTCTTTTTTAGGGCTGCACCCCCAGTGTATGGAGGTTCCCAGGCTAGGGGTTGGATCTGAGTTGCAGCTGCCAGCCTACGCCACAGCCACAGAAACACCAGATCTGAGCTGAGTCTGTGACCTATGCCACAGCTCTTGGCAACACCAGATCCTTAACCCACTGATTGAGGCCAGGAATTGAACCCACGTCCTCATGGACCCTAGTGGGGTTCGTTACCACTGAGCCATGCCAGGAACTTGCACATCATAATTCATAATAATTAACTGAGTGGATAGGCCATCATAAATTTTGCCAGCTCACTGTTGTTTTTTTATCTCCTAGATTTATAAGCGACTATACATAGGCACTTTGCACACATGTGCATCTGCAGGATAAATCCTCAAAAGAGAAATTGCTTGCCTTCAAATTACATCATTTGTAACGTTGATCAGTTTTGCTAGATCACCTTGCACAGAAGCAGCCCATTTATGGCTGCATCAGCAGAGCATGCAAAGGTCTGTTTCCTATACCCTCACTGAACAGAATCTTATCAAGCTTTCTGATCTTTTTACCTTTTCTATAAGTGAAAGATGGTTTCTCACTGCAGTTTTTTTTTTTTTTTTTTTAATGGCTGTAGGTGCAGCATCTGGAAGTTCCTGGGCCAGGGATTGAATTCAAGCCGCAACTACAACCTACTCTGCAGCTGCGGCAATGCCGGATCCTTTAACCCACTGCAGCGGCCAGGCCAGGGATCAAACCTGGGCATCTGCAGCAACCAGATCCACTGTAGTGGGATCCTTGACCCACTGTGCCACAGTAGGAACTCCTCTCACTGCAATTTGAATTGCATTTATTTGAAAATAAGTGCCCCCTGGCCCCTGAGATTCATTTATGGAATCCATAAATAATTAGCAGGTGCCTCCTGTGTGCCAGGCACCGTGTTGGTTTGGGGCATCCTCCTCCAGCTGCCCCTGGTGTGACTTCTGCTGTGTTTTCCTGCACTGGCCTGCCCTAGCATATCCTCCAAGAAGCTATTTTCCTTGCTTGGTTATCCTCACCAAGGCAAGCAGGGGTGACCTCGCTTGACCTCTTCTTTAGAGGCTTAGGGGTGAGGAGAATGTAGTTTCTCTGTTACTCAAGACTAATTCCTGTAACCCAATTAAGCAAAGCTGAGAGGTGGGGGACACGAGTCTTGGCTTCAGAGTGAGCCCCGAGTCCTTGGGCTTCTCAGACTCACCTCGTCCAATGGATCAGTCAGTTTCTCAGTTTTCTCCTCCCGACCCTTCTCTGTATTAGAAAGGAAGACAGAGAGCAGGTACCTGGACTCTTGTCTGTGTTCAGTGGGTGTTATTTGCTTCATGACGGGGTGGTTGAAATTCTTCAGATTAGGTGCCCCCTAAATGTAAAACATGTTTAGGAGCATAAACGTAAAACTGTTTCAATTTTTTTTTTTCTTTTTAGGACTGCACCTTTAGCATATGGAGACTCCCAGGCTAGGGGCTGAATCAGAGCTACAGCTGCTGGCCTCCACCACAGCCACAGACACACGGGATCCGACCTAATCATAGAGTAACTGCGCCTTTACTGCCTTCTCCACAAGGCTATGAGTCAGCAAGGGCCTGTGTCTGTTCATCTTTGTATCTCTGCTCCGAATAAAAGCAGAATCCACACATGGGAATTTTGGGGGGTTTTTTTGTCTTTTTTTTTTCCTTTTTATGTAGAGCCGCACCCACGGCATATGGAGGTTCCCAGGCTAGGGGTCTAACAGGAACTGTAGCTGCCGGCCTTCACCACAGCCACAGCAACGCGGGATCCGAGCCGCGTCTGCGACCTACACCACAGCTCACGGCAACGCCGGATCCTTAACCCACTGAGCAAGGCCAGGGATCGAACCCGCAACCTCATGGTTCTTAGTCGGATTCGTTAACCAC
>PVHT021183690.1:3042352-3053002 GCA_004024745.2 Catagonus wagneri | reverse complement strand
AAAAAAAAAAAAAAAGTAAGGTAATCACTGTCAAATTCTAATGGCATTTTTCACAGAACTAGGACAAGTCATTCTCAGATTTGTATGGAGCCACAAAAGATCCTAAATGGCCAAAGCAATCTTGAGAAAGAAGAAAAAAGCTATAGGTATCATCGCATGCCCTGCTTTCAAACTATACTACAAACTACAGCCATCAAAATGGTATGGTACTGGCATTAAAATAGACACACATGTAGTTCCTGCTGTGGTGCAATGGGATTGGTGGCATCTTGGGAGCGCTGGGACACAGGTTTGATCCCCAGCCCAGCAGAGTAGTTTAAGTTTGTGTGGCTTAGGTCATGTCTGCAGCTTGGATCTGATCCCTGGCCTGGGAACTTAATATGCTTCACAGTGGCCAAAAATTAAAAAAAAAAAAAAAGACGCACAGATTAATAGAGAGCCCAGAAAGGAACCTATGCATATATGGTCAATGAATTTATAACAAAGGAAACAAGAAAATACAATAGAGAAAGGAGAGTCTCTTCAATAAATGGAGTTGCGAACACTGGATAGTTATATGCAAAAGATTGAAACTAGACCACTGTCTTACACCATGCACAAACATCAGTTCTAAATGGATTAAAGACTTGAATGTAAGACCTGAAACCATAAAATTCCTGGAAGAAAACATAGGTGGTAAGCTCCTGACATTGGTCATAGCAATTTTTTTTTTTTTTTGTGGATCTGACTTGAAAGCCAAGGAAGACAAAAGCAAAGTTAAACTAATGGGAGTACATCAAAGTAAAAAGTTTCTGCCCAACAAAGGTAACTATCAATAAAATGAAGAGGCAGGAGTTCCCATTGTGGCTCAGCAGGTTAGGAAACCGACTAGTATCTGTTTGGATGCAGGTTCGATCCCTGCCTCGATCCCTGGCCTCTCTCAGTGGGTTAAGGATCCGGCGTTGCCGTGAGCTGTGGTGTAGGTTGCAGACGCGGCTCGGATCCTGCATTGCTGTGGCTACGGCGTAGGCCGGTGGCTACAGCTCCAATTAGACCCCTAGCCTGGGAACCTCCACATGCCGCGGGTGTGGCCCTAAAATGATAAAAGGCAAAAAAAAAAATGTTATTTATACCTGGTCTTGTTTGGGGTGATGGATTTCCAAGAGGCTTAAAAGATACAGAAAATGTACACTAGCATAAATCAAAAGTGAGAGCGGGAGTTTCCACCATGGTACATGGTGCAGTGGGTTGAGGATCATTTATTTATATATATACATATACATATATAAAAAACTGGGTCACTTTGCAGTACAGCAGAAATTGGCACATTCTAAACCAACCAGACTTTATTTATTTATTTATTTATTTAGTCTTTTTAGGGCAGCACCTGTGGCTTATGAAAGTTCCCAGGCTAGGGGTCAAATTGGAGCTGCACCTCCCAGCCTATGCCACAGCCACGGCAACACAGGATCCAAGCCGCATCTGCCACCTACACCAAAGCTTTTGGTAATGCCGGATCCTCAGTCCATTGAGCAAGGCCAGGGGTCGAAACCACATCTGCATGGATACTAGTCAGGTTCTTAACCCGCTGAGCCCTGATGGGAACTCCTATATTTTTTTGTGTGTCTGTCTTTTTAGGGTCGCACCCGGGGCATATGGAGGTTCCCAGGCTAGGGGCTGAATCAGAGCTGTAGCTACTGGCCTACGCCATAGCCACAGCAACGTGGGATCCGAGCCACATCTGCAAACTACACCACAGCTCATGGCAATGCCGGATCCTTAACCCACTGAGCGAGACCAGGGATTGAACCCTGTGTCCTCAAGACTCGGAACTCAAGCATCCTTAAAATGGGAATGCCCCGCCTTAATTCTTAATTCCTTAAGAGTATGGACTCAGCAAGTTCCCGTTGTGGCTCAGCAGGTTAAGAATCTGACTAGTATCTATGAGGATGCCAGTTCGATACCTGGCCTTGCTCAGTTGTTTAAAGGATCTGGCATTGCCGTGAGCTGTGTGGTGTAGGTCACAGACCCGGCTCAGATCCCGCGTTGCTGAGGCCGTGGCGTAGGCCAGCAGCTCTAGCTCTAATTCGACCCCTAGCCCGGGAACTTCCATATACAGCCCCTAAGAAGACAAAAAAAGAAAAGAAAAGAGTCTGGACTCCAGTTCTGGAAAAGCGGCCCCACATTTCCAGCATTTTTCGCCTCTGACCCATCTCTTTGGCTGGCCGCCTCCATTAGATAGGCTCCCCTGAATGTAATGACGGGAACCGGGGACTGTGGGGAGGGCACAGAAAAGCCAAGGCTGGATCTCCGAGTTTTGTTAAGCGTGAGGGACGCCCAGTAAGGATCCAGACGCGGGGAGGCTGTGGGTACAAGCCGCCCAGGGAGCCGCAGCACTTGACAGATCACATTGTTAGACCGTGACTCACTCCCGCCCGCAGTCTGGAAAGCTGAACCTCTCAGCCTGGCCTTCAAAGGAGGGCCGCCGGGACTGCGGGTGGACCCCTGAGCAATGCGCTGAGGCCCAGGTTGGGCCGGTGGAGCTGGGACCTCTTCACTCCCGACCTGGACCATTTCACGCCCCTTGACCCCGCACCTTTAGGTCTCATGCTGGGCGCCTGCACGGGGGGGTGAGAAGAGGTGTCCTCTTTGTGCTTTTCAAGAGAGGAGGGCCCTATCTGAACTCCTGACCCTTCTTCTTCCAAAGATTTGGGCTCTGCTGACCGGCTGTGGGGACCCAAACCCCAGTTCTGGAGTTAGTGGGAATCGGGGAGGGGGGGGCCGCAGGGGACTCATTATTTTCTTCCCCGTGGTCAAGACTGATCCTTGACCTTGCGGTCCTCACTCTCTCTCCTGGCTCTCTCTTTTCGCTCCTCCCTCCTCCTCGCCCCACCTCCTCCGCATCATCCAGCTGCTCCCCACCCACCACCTCAGCCCCTCGATCTTCTGCGAACAAGACGTCCCACTCCAGAGGCCCGGGCAGGATCGTTCCCCTGAAACGAATCATTTCCCTCTGCAGGTCTAGCACGTCACGGGGTCTCTCCTCGCACGCTTGGGCCAGGACCGAGCCGGACAGAACCGGACCGAACTGGAGTGCTGAGAGGGTGACCCAGAATGCCCTGTCTGCCGGTCTCTGGGAACTTAGACGCGAAGCAGTGAAATAGTATTTCTCAGAGCAGTACGTTCCGGCTGCAAATACAAAGCACTGAAGCTCAGGGAATGGCTGGCATGGTGGCAACAGTCTTTCCCAAGTTCCTTCCTTAAAGCCCTCTGGACAGAGCATTGTAAATCAACTATGCTTTTTTTTTTTTTTTTTGCTTTATCTAGAGCCGCACCCCGGGCATGTGGAGGTTCCCAGGCTAGGGGTCTAACAGGAGCTATAGCCGCCGGCCGACGCCACAGCCACAGCAACGCGGGATCCGAGCCGCGTCTGCAACCTTCACCACAGCTCACGGCAACGCCGGATCCTTAACCCACTGAGTGAGGCCAGGGGTCGAACCCACAACCTCGTGGTTCCTAGTCGGATTCGTTAACCACTGAGCGACGACAGGAACTCCTCAGCTACGCTTTAATAACAAAAAATTTCTTTAAAAAACCCTGGTGGGGACCATCACGTGTATGTGGTCACGAATTCTAACACTCTCCTAAGCAAAGCCAGGCAGAGTGTCCATCGTCTGGGGAAATTAACTCTGGGCTGAATGAGGGAAGCTGCCCCTGGGTTAGGTGTCTTTAAAAACAGGATCCCGGAGTTCCCCTTGTGGTGCAGTGGAAATGAATCTGACTAGTATCGATGAAGTTGTGGATTCGATCCCTGGCCTCTCTCAGTGTTAAGGACCCTTAACCCACTGAGAGAGGCCGTCGGCTGTAGCTCCGATTGGACCCCTAGCCTGGGAACCTCCATATGCCGCAGGTGTGGCCCTAAAAAGAAAAGAAAAGAAAAAAGAAAAAAAAAACTCCCAAATCCCCAAATCCAGTCGTCTTTACCCCAAACCACTTCCGTTGTCTTCAGACAACCTGAGGAACATTGGGACTGGGCTTGGGGGAGCGGGCAGTGCAGTCAAGACAGATCCCATCTAATAAGGGGAGCGGATGAAGGAGCCGACCCAGGTTCCCTGAAACAGTACTTTCCCTTCTGTGGAAACCAAGCCAAGTGTGTCTGGAGGAAACAAAGGGAGGCTCCAACTTGGGGAGGAGATTGGCCGCTCACGCAGGTTGGGACACCATCCCACAGCCAATAGCTCCATAAGCACTTGGATCAGCTCACTCATACCACTCACAGCCACCCTGGAAGGCGTGACACTGTCTTACCCCCGTTTTCTAAGTGAGGCTCTGAGAAGTGAAATCACGGGCAGCTGTCTCGCTGCAGATTGGGGACCTGAGCCCTGGTCTTCTGATTACAGGTCTGGTGACTGTTGCCCTGTGCTACCTTCACCCCATAGGCCAGTGCCTATGGCCACGACTGACTCCCAGGTCCCCACTGTAGGCCCCTCTCCTTGACCCAAGCAATTGCCCTGGTTAGCGTTTGGGGGGAAGTTGGAAAGGCTCACGTTCAGGGCTCGGAGACCCCTGGCTGCCTTCCCAGGCTGTCCTTTCCCGAGATGTTTTTAGGTTCAGTTTTATACCCTCCCTCCCACCCACACCCTCCTAGCCCCAGCTGCCTTGGAAACAAGGAGAAGGAGGCAAGACCAGAAGGCTTTTGTTTTCCAAAGATGGAGACATGGCTGAAATCCCGGCATCTCCCCCAGAAGACAGAGGCAGCTCTGGATTTCCTGTTGCTCCCAACACGGGCCAGATAATTGGAGACAGATTTTTGGGCTTGGGTTGGGAGGTGAAGCTTGAAGTACAGTCATCAGGCCTCCTGTAAGTCCGTGTGTGTGTGTGTGTGTGTGCAGCAACACACGCTGCTTTGTTGGGGTTTCTTTGTTAGCATTGAATGTATGCGTGTGTGTAGATATTTGTGTTTGAGACAGTGTGGGTATGTGTCTAAGTTCATGTGCCTGGGGGTCTGTGTGGCACGCCCATGTACTTTGTTCGTGCATGGGACTCTGGCCGTGTTTGTGTAAGTGTGTAAGCACGTGTCTGGGTCTCTGCGAGTGTCTCCCTCCCTTGTTTTGTTTTGTTCCTTTGTGAAAGTCGGCTCAGCCTGGGGAGACCTCACTAGCTCTTTAGGATCCAATTACTCAAGACTTGGTGATTACATGTAAAACAATAATTAAGATTAAAAAAAAAAAAAAAGGCAGGAAGGCAGAGGGCCTTCAGGGAGAGGATATGAGGGCTAGAAACAGCCAGAGTGGAGTCAGAGGGGAGAGTGGAGGGGGGCCTTCTTACAGGGCAGAGGGTCTCCTTTAAGGGGCACAGATAAAACCCCAGCCTCCTCCGCCACCTCTCTAATAGAGACAGGCACGACTCACTTTAAGAGGGGGTCAGCTTTCTCCACACACTCCTACTTGGGCAGCGGAGGGAACTGCTGTTGCCTTTCTGCCTGAATTGCCACCCTGGAAAGGTGCTCAGTGCCTTTCCTGTAAACCCTTCTGTGCACATTCACAAATGTGGGTTCTTTTTGCTACGAATGAGACAGATCAGTTGGGAAGTAGCCTAAGCCGTAACAACACTTATACCCGGCCGCTGGGTCCCTGCTGCCTGTTGGACCCTGGGCTGCACTCTACATACTTTTTCTTTTTTTTTGTCTTTTCAGGGCCACATACCTAGCATACGGAGGTTCCCAGGCTAGGGGTTGAATTGGATCTGTAGCTGCCGGCCTCTGCCACAGCCACAGCGACTCGGGGCCCAAGACGCATCTGTGACCTACACCACAGCTCACGGTGATGCCTGATCCTTAACCCATTGATCGGAGGCCAGAAATTGAACCTGCATCTTCAAGGTTACTAGTTGGGTTTGTTACTGCTGAGCCATGACGGGAACTCCCACATACTTTTTGCATCAAATTATGTATATATGAATGTATGTGTGTGCGTAGGTGTGTGTGTATTAGTACATTGAACCCACCTTTGAGCTGGGCTTTACCTCTTGGCAGAGGAAACTGAGGCTTATGATAAAACCAAGACTTTAACCCTCCATGATTCCCCCAAGTGGTAATTCATTTGTTCATTCAACAAACAGCTCGTGGAGTTCCCTTTGGAGTTCAGTGGGTTAAAAACCTGACGTAGTCTCCATGAGGATGCAGGTTCGACCCCTGGCCTTGCTCAGTGGGTTAAGGATCCAGCATTTCAGTGAGCTGCAGCATAGGTCACGGATGTGGCTCGGATCCCGCATTGCCACGGCTGTGGTGTAGGCCGGCAGCTGCATTGCTGATTTGACCCCTAGCCCGAGAACTTCCATATGCTGCGGGTGCGGCTGGAAAGAAAGAAAGAGAGGAAGAAAGAAAGAAAGAAAGAAAGAAAGAAAGAAAGAAAGAAAGAAAGAAAGAAAGAAAGAAAGGGAGAAAGAGAGGGAGGGAGGAAGGAAGGAAGGAAGGAAGGAAGGGAGCTCCTGAACACCTGTCTTCCTTAGACATGAAGCTATCGTGGGGGCCACAGCGATGAACCAAATGCAGTTTGTGCATCTCGGAAGCCACCCTCTAGGGGAAAAAAAAAAAAAAGGCGATGCTCCAAGGATTGAACTTCTCCCCCTCTAGTTGGGACTGACCCCTCTCAGTGCCAGAGCCGGGCGGCTATTCTCGGGGGTCAGGCGTTTTTCAGACCCGGGCAAGATTTATTCCTAGAATGAGTTGCTCCTTATGAGGGCATTTAAGATGAGGACTGGCCGGGGAGGAGAGGACCTGGGGGCAGGAGGGCAGTGCGCTGGAGATAGAAGCAGGGGGGGACCACCCGCTGGCCCGCTTCTCAGCCCAGCCTTCGCCGCCGGGTGGATATGGTCCGGACCCTCCGGCAGCA
The DNA here is from genome assembly GCA_004024745.2 of Catagonus wagneri. Lineage (NCBI taxonomy): Eukaryota > Metazoa > Chordata > Mammalia > Artiodactyla > Tayassuidae > Catagonus > Catagonus wagneri. Next base: position 3,046,130 of record PVHT021183690.1, on the reverse strand, counting down.
GGAAGGAGGAAGGCAGGGGAGCACACACCTTGGCCCCTCTGACTGGTCTCTGAGGTCTCAGCGTGGCTGGCCCAGGGGCGGGGAGGGTAGAGTCCCCTACCAGCTGCCGGTGGCCTGACTCAATTCCCCAGTGCAGCCGCCTCAGCGCCGCCGCCAGCGTTCTCTGGTCTAAATCGCTTCCAGTTTGTTTAGTCAAAACCCTTGGCCCCAACATCAAAGCCCCTTTGGAGTTTCTGGGGGTTGTTGTTCTTATACGGTGTTTATTTCAGAGATGGTTCTGCTGTCGCTGGCTGTGCCGGGTGGGATGGGGGCGGGGGCTGCGGGGCTGCTTGATTTCAGGGACATGAGGTTGGCCTGGGTGGAGGGTTGCTGGACCATTTCCAGGGCATCAGCCCCCAGGACAGCGTCGCCCCACGCCTGCCTCTGCCTGAGGGGCACTGCCGGCCGCCGGCCCAGGGGCCCCAGAGGAGCCTCCGTTCCCTTCAAATATATGCCAGACATTTCAGTCTGGGCTTCCAGGGCTAGAGTCTACACCACACCCCCCTCCCTCACCTCAGAAGCCCTGGGCTCACTCCACCGCACCGTCTCAGCCCCTCTCCGCCTGGGCTGGACCCCAGCTCCTTCTCCACCTCCTCCTCTTCTTTAGAAGAGCCTGGCCTGCTTTTCTTTTGATCCGATTGGCGGAATGCACACTCAGCTATTTGACTAACCCTTGGCTCTGGAATCTGCACCTTTCTTACTTCTGAGTTCCTGCAGCTTCGAGCAGGACCACTCCTTCCTGTGGCTCGTTCTTCAGCGCCCAGCATGGTGTGTGCACCAGAGTCCAGGTGGTGGCGGGGGAGCCGCTTTGGGGGAGGCTGATAACGAAGGAGGCAGGGCTGGTGGCTTGGGTGGAGGTGAAGCTGCTAGGACAGCTCCTGGGGGAAAATGTCTGCACTGGAGCCAACTCCAGGCCTTAGTCATCTGCTAGAGCAGGAAAGAGAGAGAGAGAGAGAGAGAGAGGGAGAGAGAGAGAGAGAGAGGAGTTCCCATCGTGGCTCAGTGATTAATGAACTCAACTAGTATCCACGAGGCTGCGGGTTCGATCCCTGGCCTTGCTCAGTGGGTTAAGGCTCTGGCGTTGCCATGAGCTGTGGTGTAGGTCGTGGAAGAGGCTTGAATTCCGAGTTGCTGTGGCTCTGGTGTAGGCCGGCAGCTACAGCTCCTATTAGATCTCTAGCCTGGGAACCTCCATATGCCGTGGGTGTGGCTCTAAAAATACAAAAAAAAAAAAAAAAAAGAGAGAGAGAGAGAGAAAAGAGAGAGAAAGAAAGAGAGGGAGAAGAAAAAAAGGAGGAGGAGGAGCAGATGTAACAGGGCCAGGTGTTTGGTAACCACCTGTTGAACATAAAAATTTTCAGCCATGAGCTACAAGGACAGAGTCCTCCCTCTGGGTCCTGGGTCTTGTCTCTACCTTCTTCCTAGGGGTTCCTAAGAGCCAGAGCAATCTCCAGACCCCCCTTAACCCATCTACCCCCCTCCACTCTGCTCATCTACCTCTGTTTTTTCTCCCGTCGTCATGCCTTCCTGCGTTTTCAACTTCCCATTTGCTCTCTCAGTGTTCCCAGACAAAGGGAACCTGAGTGCACCAGTGGCCACCTTTAGCCACCCCCACTGGACAATTCTTCACCAGCTGGGAGGGGTGGAGGTAGGACAAGGAGTGGATGTCCGTCATACCTTCCGTAGGACAATGGCAAAGGCTCTGAGTCTGAATCTCCTGCATTTTATACATATTTGCAGGCCAAGAGCTAGGTCCTGAAAGGAGCTCCAGTCTAGGAACTTGGCCAAGCACAGGGGAGCTCCCCATTCTGTGAACTCTCCCACAGGAAGCCCCACTGCTGGTTCCCCCAAGAGGCTGTCATTCAGAATGACTAGACACGGGCTCCCCATCCCCAGACCTGTGTCTCCAATGCCCTAAGGAGCTGGTCTCCTGGTTGGGTGGGGGAAGCAGTTTTGAGCCACTCTCTCCCAGGTGGCCTCTTGGCTCAGTCGTACAGCAGGTGCCTCCCTCCCCTCCCCCACCCCCCACTCCATGCCCACCCCACCTTGCAGACTCCTCATTAGTTAGTAATGTTAATGTGGCTGCAGCTAGTGATTAAAACCATTGGTTGGGCTGAGGGTTAGCGATCAACATCCCTGGCATAGCTGCTAATCCCTTGGAAATATGTTTTTAATAACCATAGGGGAGCAGGTCAGGGTGGGTGGTCCTGGGAGCTGGGATCCAGTGTCTCCTGCTGCCCTAGCCCTCGGTTCCTGTGGTTTCCCCTAATTTAAGGCACTTTCGGGTATGTTGGAGCAGGGGACCCAGTGTGGAAGACTGGCCAGCTCCAGGGCAGATGGAAGCGGTACTTGGTACACAGCTGCCTCTGCTAGAGGGCAGGGACAGGGTGGTGCCAAGGGTGTGGCTGGTGTAGCTAAATGAAGTGCCCCAGGGTCAAGAGGCTTTAGCCATGTGGGAGGATTAATTCTGAGCCCTGTATTGCTTGCTTCTATGCCAAATGCCCAGAGAGGAGCCATGGGCACCAGGGGTCCCCTTACCAAACAGCCTTGTTCCGGCCATTGTCAGTATTTCCCAGGCAGGAAAGCCTTAGGTCCTAGGGACTCCGTTTCTGTTCCCTTAGGTTTCTTTGGCCTCCCGATCGTCTCATTCAATCATCTAGTTTCTGTAATGCCTTTAATAACGTACAATTATAATTGTTATGTGAACAATATAATAAATGTAAACTATATAGTAGCATATTAAGTGTAGTAAAATAATAATTATGGTTAACATTTTATCGACTGCCTACTTTGTCAGGCCCTTTATATATATTACCTCTTATGTTCGGGATGCTCTGCCAAGCAGTCCTTATTATCCTGTTTTATATGGAGAAATCTGAGACTCAGGGAGATTAACTTGCTCAGGGTCATAGAGCTAATAAGGGGTAGGACCAGCATCAACCCGAGGTCTCTGGCTAATTTCAAACTCATTCTTTCCAAAGTCTAACACTGCAAGGAACTTAAAGAATAAAACAATATGTCAGCGCCATTAAAACCCTGATAACCCAGCGCGCGTGCACACACACACACACACACACACACACCCTAAGGGTTAGATAACAGTACAAAATTGATTTTGGAGGGCTGGTACCAGGAGCGACCAGGGAGTGGTACTGGCCATAAATGTCACAGTGTTGGAGGAGGGAGAAGCCACCGAGAACGGTAGGGATCACGGTAGACTTTGCAGAGAGAGGAGAGGGATTTAAAGGGTGGGTAGGAGTTGCTGATGGGAGGGACAGGAGCAAAGTTTCATAGGTGGGAATTCAGTGGCAGTGAGGAGATCAGACCCGTCTACTCCCGTCCTGATAACTTCCACCTCCCGGCCATCCCTGTGAGCAGGTCTTCCCTCAGCATCTGCAGGGCTTGGGGCAAAAGTACAAATAAAATTTCTAAATATTTAAAAATTATAAATGAAGTGACCAAATGTTAAATAAGATCTGCTGGAGTTCCCGTCGTGGCGCAGTGGTTAACGAATCCGACTAGGAACCATGAGGTTGCGGGTTCGACCCCTGCCCTTGCTCCGTGGGTTAACGGTCCGGCGTTGCCGTGAGCTGTGGTGTAGGTTGCAGACGCGGCTCGGATCCTGCGTTGCTGTGGCTGCGGCGCAGGCCAGTGGCCACAGCTCCGATTAGACCCCTAGCCTGGGAACCTCCACATGCCGCGGGTGCGGCCATAAACCCGCGGCCATAAAATGACAAAA
>PVHT021183690.1:3028842-3041352 GCA_004024745.2 Catagonus wagneri | reverse complement strand
AAAAAAAAAAAAAAAAAAAAAAAAAAAAAAAAGATCTGCTCTATCCTCTTACCTTGACAAATCTACCTTTTTTTTTTTTTTTTCAGGGCTGCACCTGCTACATATGGAAGTTCCCAGGCTACCGATTTTTTTTTTTTTTTTTGGCTTTTTAGGGCCACACCGTGGCATAGGGAGGTTCCCAGACTAGCGGTCCAGTTGGAGCTGTAGCTGCCAGCCTATACCACAGCAACAGCAACTCGGGATCCAAGCTGCGTCTGCAACCTACATACACCACAGTCCACAGCAATGTTGGATCCTTAACCCACTGAGCAAGGCCATGGACTGAACCTGCATCCTAGTGGGTGCTAGTCAGATTCATTAACCACTGAGCCACAATGGGAATTCCGCAGTCTAGGGATATAACTGGAGCTGGAGCTGCTGGCCTACACCCCAGCCACAGCAATGCCAGATCCGAGCCACATCTGTGACCTACACGGCGGTTTGTGGCAATACCTGATCCTTAACCCACTGGGGGAAACCAGGGATCCAACCCATATCCTCATAGAGACAATGTCAGGGTCAGGTTCTTAACCCGCTGAGTCACAATTGGAACTCTGATAAATCAACTTTCAAAATGATTTTGGAGTTTAGATGTGGTGGTGCTGCTCCATCCTCTCACCTACCTACCTTCTGTTCCCACCAACGGTTCCTTTCTGCTCTTCTCCGGTAAGGACACCTCTCCAGCCCACATGTCCTGCCCATCCCTATAGACAGCCAGCCCTTTACCACCCTTCAGCCTTGAGGGTATGCTCACTTGACCTTGGTATGCCCTCCATAGGTAGGATGGATGGGGGAAGAGTTCTGCAGGCCTTGGGAACAGTCTAGGGTTACCTTGATAGGAAATTCTGGGAATCAGTGAGGCCCTCAGCTCGGGGCAAAATTTAAGAGATGCCAAAAAACTCAGTTAGTAATGATAAATAACATTTTAATGCAATATTTTAAAAATCAAAATTAATGTAGAAGACCCCAAATAAACAAAATAGCATAAATTTTATATATATACAATGGAATACTACTCAGCCATGAAAAAGAACAAAATTATGCTATTTGCAGCAACATGGATGGAACTAGAGACTCTCATACTAAGCAAAGTCAGAAAGTGAAAGACAAATACCATATGATATCACTTACATCTGGAATCTGATATTGGCGCAAATGAACCTTCCCACAGAAAAGAAATTCATGGACTTGGAGAATGGGCTTGTGGTTGCCAAGGGAGAGGGGGAGGAAGTGGGATGGACTGGGAATCTGGGGTTAAGAGATGAAAACTATTGCATTTGGAGTAGATAAGCAATGAGATCCTGCTGTATAGCACTGGGAACTATATCTAGTCACTTATGGTGGAGCATGATGGAGGATAATGTGAGAAAAAGAATGTATATATGTATGTGTGACTGGGTCGCCGTGCTATACAGTAGAAAATTTACAGACCACTGTAAACCACCTATAATAACAAAAATAAAAATCATTAAAAAATTTAACGAAGATGGCAAAAAAAAAGGGGGTGGAGTTCCCTTGTGGTACAGTGGGTTAAGGATCTGGCATTGTCACTGCAGTAGCTCAGGTCACTGCTGTGGCAAGGGTTCAATCTCTGGCCTCCGAACTTCAATATGCCATGGCCAAAAAAAAATGTTTTGATGAAGATAGGATCAGTATTGCTTTAAAAACAAAACAAAAACAAAAACCTCAGGCTTCAGTATGGTTCCGCACAGCACGTGGCCAGGAACCCAGAGCATGATCTAGAAGGGAGAGTAGAGGAAGCCGTGTGGGCTCCGGGTAGGTGCAGCCCACAGGCTCTTTGCTCTGTAGGGTGAGGGACAAATGGAGGCTCCTAGAACAGAGAACCCTTCTGTCTAGAGCCTAAGGGTGATACACACTAACTGTGAGCTCCATGAAGGCACCCAGCATCTAGTAGAGGACCTGGCACGCAGTAAATATTTCTTGAAAAAGTAAATGAATAGCATCAAACTTCCGAAAGCATCATGGTCAATTAATCACAAGTTTTCTGGGACAGTGATTCTCAGGGCAGCCCGGGGAATGCTGGTCAGCTGGGTCAAGGTCATGAGCCAGGAAACAGAGGCAGGGAATGTGTCAAGACTTAGGAGACTGGAGTCCCCTTCGTGGCTCAGTGGTTAACGAATCCGACTAAGAACCATGAGGTTGCGGGTTTGATCCCTGGCCTTGCTCAGTGCGTTAAGGATCTGGTATTGCTTTGAGCTGTGGTGTAGGTTGCAGACGTGGCTCTGGCGAAGGCCGGCAGCTACAGCTCCTGTTAGACCCCTAGCCTGGGAACCTCCATATGCTGCGGGTGCGGCTCTACATAAAAGACAAAAAAAAAAAAAAAAAAACTTAGGAGACTGAGCTGAAAGATTTTCGGCCGAGGGAGGCAAGACTGTGTCTGAAGACAGTGTCAATCCAGGAGGAGTTTTAAGTGAGATGGAGGTGCAGCAAGCAGGGTGTGGAAGACCAGAAGAAGGGGTGCTGCGGGAAGGGGAACCCCTTCCAGGGCCCGAGAATGGGCTCTTGTCTAACACTCATAAATGAATTGTCCGAGGAGACACACGTGCTGACAAAGCAAAAGATTTTATTGGGGCGTCTGGGCAGAGAACAGCAGGGTCAGGGAACCCAGGAGAACTACAAGCCACGTGGTTTTATAGGAATGGAGTTCGTTTCCAGGTTGTCTCTGGCCAGTCATCTTGCTTGGTCCATATCTGGTCTGACTCAGGGTCCCTCCGGGTGGCGCTCGCGCCTCTCAGCCAAGATGGATTCCAGTGCCAAGGATCCTGGGAGGCTGGTCATCTCCTGCCTTCTGTTGGCCCCTCCCAAATCTTTCTGGTTAGTCTTCAGGGCAGCACCACGCTCCTTATCAGGGCCTCCTGTTGTGAGACAGCTCATGTAAGTGGCTGGGTTATTATCCCAGGTTATTACGGTGCCTGGCCAAGGTGGGCAGTTTCAGCCAATGGCTCCCTAACAGGGGTGGTGGGGGGTGGGAAGCGAGGGAAGAGCTCATTCTGGGAGGACCAAAGGGCAGGCCGGCAAGGGGAGGATGCCGAGAAGGGAGCTACTGCCGAGAGAGGGGCAGGAAGAGCTTGCTGCATCTGGAAGGCATGATGGGTGTGTGTGTTTCTGCACAGTGAATAGAGGCCTGGAGAAGGGGAGTGAAAGCCTCGAATGGGGAATCCCAGGGGCCAAGAACAGGTCCTTTCCTCAAGAAAGATTCTGGGCAGACCCCTCCCCGCCGACTCGGGTTACACACTGGTGTTTCCTATTTCAGGGCCTGAGCCCCGGCCGGTCACCGGCCTCCTCCCCTCCTCCCTCCCCTTGCCTCCACCTTCCCCAGGGAGGGACAAACACACTTGATATATGAAGTGTTTCCACCTCTGTCGCTTGGGAATCCCACAAAGGCTTCAGTGTGTGGTGGCCCCTCCCCTTCCTCCTTCTGTCTGGGAGTCTGGGGATACGCCCCCCCCAGGGGGGTGTCAGGGAGATGGCGGACCAGCTGTGGGTGGGGAGAGTCCTGGTCCTCCCTTGGCGGGTGGGCGGCTGCGGGTGAGTGGGGGGGCGGGCGGGATGATGAGCCCTGGTTTCTTGGCTTCCCAGGAGGGTCAGGTTCCAGAGGTCAGAGGGCTGGGTGGGAGGGCTTGGCTTCTCATCTGCCTCCTTGCCCACCCTGCCCGGCTCACTCCTTGCTGCCAAAGCCCCCCTCCCACAGATGTGGGGAGTGCGGCACGCCCCCCTTTGCTCCATGCAGGAACTCAAAGGAGAAAGCAAACCGTGTTTTCAAAGATTCCCCCACGCGCCAGGCATTGCGCTGGCCATTTTACAAAAATCATTCTCAATTCCTTCCCGGAAAGTTTTCTAGTAGGTATTTTTACAGCCAAAGACAAGGTGAGGCAAGTGAAGTTGGAGGTGGCCTGGCGCCGTGTTCAAGACCGTGCACTTGAGCAGCAGACAGGCCTGGGACCAAATCCCAGCTCTTGGTCTCATGCGTTCTATGAATGGGGCATGACTTTTACCCTCTAAAGCTTCAGCTTCCCTGTCTCTAAAGGAAAGATATAAGGCTCTTCACAGGCTTGTTGGAAGTATTTAATAAGATAGAGTGTCTGAGGAGTTCCTGCCATGCCTCAGCGGTAATGACCTCGACTACTAGTTATGAGGACGCGGGTTTGATCCCTGGCCTTGCTCAGTGGGTTAGGGTAAGGTCCAGTGTTCCTGTGAGCCGTGGTGTAGGTCGCAGACATGGCCTGGATCCCGTGTTGCTGTGGCTGTGGCGTAGGCCGGGGCCTACAGCTCCGATTTGACGTCTAGCCTGGGAACCTCCATATGATTCGGGTTTGGCCCTAAAAAGACCAAAAAAAAGGGGAGGGGGTGGAGTGATATGTAGTAGATGCTGAGATGATTATTTTTGCACAGATCCAGAACAATCGCTGAGCTTTCTCTTCCCCGACAAGGCTCTTCTCAGACGTCAGGGGCTCTGGGCCCACTGCACTAGGCTTGGTCCCTGGATAACGGCGGGATAATGAGACCAGGCGGGGAAGCAGGAGAACTCCCTTCCAGTTCCCAGGGCCCCGCTCTGGAAGTACGGATGGCCTAAGGGCTCCAAAGGAACCTGAAGTCAGGGAGCCACGAGGACACAGATATCCCGCCTCCCACCCGCAGGCAGGGGGAGGCCCCACGCCAACACAGTGGGTGGTCTCTTGGGTCAGCGCCTCCTCTGACTCGGGGAGAAGCTGCAGCTGGCCCCGGGCCACACCAGTCACTCATACCACCGGCCACAGCACATGTGTCCGTCACTCTAACTCTTCTTGCCACTAATAGCGCAGCGGAGAGCAGCAATGTGCACACTCGGGCTGTTTGGAAAGACACATTTTAGGTGCGAACGAGCGAAGTTATGTGCTGAGCGTGCGAACACAGGTACCAGGCATCCATGTGACGTGCTTTGGGTTTCTGCGAGTTCTGTCTTATCTACAAGTGACAGGAGTGCCTGTATACAGACACATTTGTGGTCACCCACCTCCCAGACTTACCCTGGGGTCCCTGGGGGCATGTGCGTGCCATGCGCCAGGACGTGTGCGTGTGTCCACGTGTGTGACTGCATGTCAGACAAACTCCCCAGAGCTGGGGCTCTGCAGGAAGGGTCAGATGGCAGTCCGAGACACTTTTCATGTGTCAGGAAAACCAGGCTCCCCTTTCAGGAAGCCTTCCCAAGGAAAATAAACCAGCCTGGCTCCTGGGGCAAAGGGGGAAGGAGCGGGGGATGGGGAAAGAGAGAAGGTGACTGAGCGTGATGGAGGAGGTCACGGAGCCAGGCAGTCAAATGACACCCCTTTGACCCCACCCTATGACCCCATCCTGATCTCTGGAAATTCTCTTCCTTTCACTTTGTCCTAAGAGGGCTTTGTCCTCTCGCTTCTCTTCAGATCTTTTCTGCCCTCTCCATTTCTCTTCTCGCCCTGGGCTTTTTTCTCTGCCCTTCCCTCCAATTTCCTCTCTTCCTCCCCATTCTCACTGCTATGGCCGCCTGTCAGTCACTCTGCTTCTCTTTTGCCTCCACTGCAGGAGCCAAAGCCATGATCCACCTATGAGAACGTGTGGTCAGAATCCTGAGAAGCAGTGGTACAGGTGTACCAGTGGTTTTTAAGAAGCCCCTGGCTGGTGCCCCCAGAGGTGGAAGGGATCTTTTATTTGTCGACCGGCTCATTGACTGTAGCATTTATCAGATGTTTATTAAACACATGTTTGTGCGAGGCACTGTGGTTGACTCTAGAGCTACAACAAATGGGCTCGGCCTCATGGAAATTTCAGACGGATAGGGGAGTCAGAAATTGATCAAAGACTGGAACACAATGGAAAATTCAAACAACGCTGAGGCTACAGACAGAGGAATACACGCATGTTCTGTGAGAGCCTCGAATGGGAGAATTAACGTGACTGAGGATGGGAAGGATTCACTAAGGCAGTGGTTAGACTAGGTTTGCGCCAAAAGTCTGGGTCTGAGAGTTAACCAGGTCAAGGGAGTTCCTGTCATGGCTCAGCAGCAATGACCCATGAAGATGCGGGTTCGATCCATGGCCCTGCTCAGTGGGTTAAGGATCCGGCGTTGCTGTGAGCTCTGGTGTAGGTCGCAGACTCGGCTTGGATCTAGCATTGCTGTGGTTGTGGTGTAGGCGGGGAGCTGCAGCTCCAATTGGATACCTAGCCTGGGAACATCCATATGCTGTGGGTACAGCCCTAAAAAGCAAAAAAAAAAAAAAAAAAAAAGGTTAACCAGTTCAAGGAGCAGAGGGAGTGGGTGTGAAGTGAGCTTATTGGATTGTTGTTGGCAGAAGGAATAGCATATACAAAGGCCCTGAGGCCAGAGGGAGTGAGAGTCCATTTGTCTAATTGAAGGAAGACTTGCGTGGTGAGGCAAAAGCAGGAACTTGGGTGAGGCTGGAGAACAGGGGCATATTCTCGTAGGATGTCTTAAGGATCATTCGTCTTGACAAATTCCCCTTGACAAAATGCCAATATGCTCTATAAGTATATTTTATAAGTTTTGTTTTGTTTTTTCTTTAGGGCTGCTCCTGTGGCATATGGAGATTCCCAAGCTAGCAGTCTAATCGGAGCCACAGCTGCTGACCTACGCCACAGCCACAGCAACGCCAGATCTTTAACCCACTGAGCAAGGCCAGGGATCAAGCCCACCACCTCATGGTTCCTAGTCAGATTCGTTTCTGCTGCGCCACAACGGGAACTCCTATTTTATAATGTTTTAAGTTAAGAAAGCATAAATTCATTAAGACTTTTAAATGATTTTATGTTTTCTCACCACAGCAGCATCCATCCATATTTGAGGACTAGCACACAGATCTGGGAATCAGTGGGAAATCTGCACTCTGCAGATGATGTTTGGTCCAGCTTATGAATTCCCAGGGCGCTCACAGGTTGAAGGTCACATTCAGGGAAGGAGAGGAAAGGAGGGGCTAGAGAATCACCTAGTGTGTTGCCAGGGTCTAGGTCAGACAGGAGAAGCCAGGCTGAGCCCAGTTCCACACACTGTCCTCACGCAGGCTCTGCCCCTGGCCCTCTGCCACCCCAGCCTTGTGCTTAGCCCCTAACAGCTGGGGTGGCTCCTGCTTTTTAGGGGTTTGGGGGGCTGAGAGAGGGATGAGGCAGCTGAGCAGGGAGGGGAGAAAGAAGGAGGAGAGGGGCTGTGGACCAAAAGCATCTGTGTCATCTGGGAACTTGCGGGAAATTCAGATTCTCAGCTCCCACCCTCAACCTACTGAATCAAAATCTTCAAGTGAGGTGGCCTCTAATGGCGTTAAGTTTTTACAGGCCTACCAGAATGACATTCATTCTTCTACTCCTGACAGCCCACGACTGATTCTAGGTTCCTTTGGTCATCTTGTATTCACTGCATGTCTATAAGCTTTTGTGTCTTAGGAATGTGTATGTGTTGGAGTTCCCATCGTGGCTCAGTGGAAACACTTAGGGACTGCTAACATTTAAGAAACAGCAATACAGAGGGCAAAATGTCGGTGGGAAGTGCTCTAGGCTGAATCCGTGGAAATAAGAGTAGAGTGCTCCATTCAATCATCCGTTCGGCCGTGCAGCCATCATCTGTTGCTGGGTGCTCTTCATGGACTTTTTTTTTTTCTTTTTTGGCTCCCCCTCAGCCTATGGAGTTCCTGGGTCAGGGTTCAGATCCGAGCCCCAGCTGTGACCTATGGTGCAACCGAGGCAATGCCTGATCCCTAACCCGCTGTGCTGGGCCAGGGATCGAACCCGTGTCCCAGTGCTCCAGAGAGCCTGCCGATCCTCTTGCGCCACAGGGGGAACTCCAGGAAGCTTTTCTGAGAGAAAGACACAGAGTCACTTCCCCAGTCACTCCCCAGCTTGTGTCTGGCCCATTCTGGGTAGGTGGCGGAAAATAACCCCCCATCTGAGTCCATGTGCTTGGGGTGGGGGAGGGGAAGTGTCTCAGGAGGGGTGTCAGGCGAGGCTTCCTGGCAGACCCAGCTGTCCTTTCCAATCCACACCACACACCCCCACCCCCACCCCCCCACCCCCGGCTCCCTGGCAAGAGCACACCCAGCAGCTGCAGGAACCACCCAGCCCTGGCCCAGCTCTAGCCCCAGTGTCCCCCGGCTCCGGGGAAGCGGAGTTCAACCTGTTCTTCCCCGATGACCCTCCCAGACCTACCACAGCCTGGACCCCGTGACATCTCCCAAACCCTCTTCTCCACAAATCGGAGGGTATGGGGAGAAACTGTCACAGCCGTGTCCTCACCCCATTGCCCCCAGCCTGAGCCCCAAACCCAGCTGTCAGCTCCTCAGGTCACAGCCCTCCGTCACCAAACGCCAACCCGCACGGTGGGTGGGATTGCATCTCCACCCGGGCCAAGCAGCTGGCGGGACCACCTGCCTCAGGAGAGATCAAATGGAAGGCGGAGAGGAAGGGCAGGGCTGGGGGAGGCTCTGAGGGAGAGGAAGCAGGGGTGAGAGGGCTGGGGGTCAGGAAGTCTAGGCTGTTAGAGCTGGAAGGGATCTTAGGGGTCAGCCGGTGCAGTCTGGACCTTTTACAATGCTCCCCCAGGAGGGGAGAGAGGGTTGGGGCACCTGGCACAGAAAAGCCCCCCAGTCGACTCTCATCCATGTCATTATACGGAGTCTTCCTCGAGGTAACATGTTTCTTCTCCCCTGACATTCATTCTTCTACTCCTGACAGCCCACGACTGATTCTAGGTTCCTTTGGTCATCTTGTATTCACTGCATGTCTATAAGCTTTTGTGTCTTAGGAATGTGTATGTGTTGAAGTTCCCATCGTGGCTCAGTGGAAACGAATCCGACTAGGAACCGTGAGGTTGCAGGTTCGATCCCTGGCCTTGCTCAGTGGGTTAAGGATCTGGCGTTGCCGTGAGCTGTGGTGTAGGTTGCAGATGTGGCTTGGATCTGGTGTTGCTGTGGCTGTGGCGTAGGCTGGCAGCAACAGCTCTGATTAGACCCCTAGCCCGGGAACCTCCATATGCCACGGGTGCGGCCCTAAAAGGACAAAAAAGAAGAGAAAGGAAAAGAAATGTGTGTGTACACGTGTAGCCTCCACCACCAGACTAGGGGGCTCTGAACAACAGAGGTACACCCAGCAGCTGCAGAAACCACTTAGCCTGGCCCAGCTCTAGCCCAATGGCAGAGGCTCTGTCTTTATCATCAGTCTAGGTGTTCCTAGCGGACAGCTGATGTCTCCCTTCCACTAGAATTCCCATCGTGGTGCAGCTGAAATGAATTCGACTAGGCACCATGAAGTTGCGGGTTCGATCGCTGGCCTCGCTCAGTGGTTTAAGGATCCAGCATTGCTGTGAGCTGTGTTGTAGGTCACAGGCGGCTCAGATCCCATGTTGCTGTAGCTGTGGCGTAGGCTGGCAGCTGTAGCTCCAAAATGACCCCTAGCCTGGAAACCCCCATATGCCACGGTTCAGCCCTGAAAAGCAAAAAAAAAAGAATAGGAGTTTCTTGGAGTTCCCATCATGACTCAGCGGAAAATAATCTGACTAGTATCCATGAGGAGGCAGTTTTTATCCCTGGCCTCGCTCAGTGGGTTAAGGATCTGGTGTTGCGGAGAGCTGTGGCAAAGGTCGCAGATGCAGCTCGGATCTGGGACTGCAGTGGCTGCTGTGTAGGCCGGCAGCTGCAGCTCTGCCATTTGACCCCTAGCCTGGGAACTTCCATATGCTGTGGGTGCGGCCCTAAAAAGACAAAAAAAGAACAGAAGTTTCCTGAGGGCAGGGACCATCTCATCTCTTAGTCTGGGGTTTCCTAGAAGCAGGAACTGAACCTCTAGAATTCTGTGGGCCCCGTCTCACCTCCATGATTCTCTTCAACAGACACAGGGTGTCAGGCCCTTAGCCATGCGGTCTGGGACCTAAGAGCAGAGAGGCCCTTGGACCAGGAACGCTCAGTTCAGAGACTCTCTCTATCTAAAGTGGCTGGTGCCATATGGAGCCATTGGGGCCACCACTTTGGGACTTAGAAATTCTCAGACAGCTGTTCCCACCCCTTGCCCTGGCCCAGATCTCAAATTTTCGTCACACAGAGTACCAGCTTTGGTGTTCCGTGGTTCCTGTCCCACCAGCCCTCCTGGGAAATTCTCCAAGTTTGGAAGGGAGCTCACCCTACCTGGGCTGCAGACCCTGTGCACTAAGGGAGTCCTGTGGGGAGTGGGGGGCGGGGAGAGGCCTTCCTTCCTCCCCTTGGCCAAGGCCTCCGGATGGCTGAGTCAGATGAGCCTCCCCAAAGCTCCCCAGGCCTCCTCCCCCTCCCCGTGACCTTCCCTCTCTCATTTGCCCCAGCCCCTCCCCACCCTCTCCCACGATGACCGATGACCCGAGTTGGGACTGTAGTTGAGCAAAGACATCAAAGCTCGCGCACCCACTGAGGACTGGGTCACCGAGCTTCCTTGCTTCCTGAAAAGGGTGCTGGGATCTTTGTTACAGCTCCCAACCTACCAACAGTTTTAGTGGGGTCCCTTCTGGAACCTTTCTGGTATTATCACCCTGAGCACCTAACAGCTCCAGCCCCCAGCCAGAAAGGGGGCAGGGGCTGAGCCAGTGCCATCAATATGTCAATACCGGGGACCTGGGTTCCTTCCCGGAGCAGCCTGCCCCCGCCTCTTCCCACACTGTGCTGGGCTTTACTGTGTGCAGGGCACCTTCACAGATGTCATCCTAAGAAAACACAGGTAACAGGCTAGCAGTGCTTCCTTCTCCACTCTCTAGGGCTCAAGGTCACAGCGCTATCCACAGTCACACCGCTGTGAGTGCGCCTGCGCACACATGAGAGCGAGACTAACCCCACCGTACCCCATACTATTAAGGATGAGCTCTTAATGGTCAGGGTCCTTATTCACTTTTTTTTTAAACCTCTTGTTTATTTATTTTTAATATGATTTTTATTTTTTCCATTATAGCTGGTTTACAGTGTTCTGTCAATTTTCTGCTGCACAGCAAGGTGACCCAGTCACACACATACATGTACACATGCTTTTCTTATTCACTTTTGTGGTCCTGGTAACCAGTATGTGGCCTATAGTAGCCATCAAGTTTATGGAATGGATGTATAGATGGATGGATGGACACACAGACAGGCAAAGGAACACGATCTATACAATAGCCCTGCAAGGGGTATAGGACAGACCCTATCCCAACTTGTGGACAAAGAAAGTAAAGCTCAGGGGACTAGTATCCATGAGGATGTGGGTTTGGTCCCGGGCCCTGCTCAGTGGGTTAAGGATCCAGCATTGCCGTGAGCTGTGGTGTAGGTCGCAGATGCGGCTGGGATCTGGCATCACTGTGGCTGTGGTGTAGGCCGGCTGCTGCAGCTCTGATTCGGCCCCTAGCCCAGGAACTTCCATGTGTCCCAGATGCGGCCGTAAAAAGAAAAAAAATAAATAAATAAAACAGAAAGCACGGCTCAGAGAGGAACGCAATGTATCCAAGGCCCCAGAGCGAGACAGTGGAGCTGGAGGAGCACGCCAGGCTGTTTGGTACCATATCCTATAGCGGTGGCTGGCTTGGAACCAGAATCAGGCCCCTAGACCCTCTAAGCGCAGGAGCACCGTGCGTGGTTGAGCAGGTCTCACAGGGCACGACCCCCGAAGGTGCTCCTTGGTCAATGGCATCCCCTGCGGTTGTGGCCGATGTGATCCACGTGGCTGCCTCCACACTCACACCTCAGCCCCCTCGGTGGTGTGCACTTTCAGACCCTTGGGGCAACAGGAATTCTTTCCCTCCTTCTGCTCTCTGACCAGCCAGGGTGCCAGCCAGCCGGAGTTCCTGACCCAGAGGCGAGGATCCCTGAGGAGGACCCAGCACCACCCCCAGGACCACTCTGTGTCTTCCCCCACCCCCCCCGCAGGTAGGAGCACTTCTATCAAACCTCACCATGGCCCCCGCGGCCCCTCCCCGTACCCACATCCCTCCCCCACACGCATGGACACCACGCGAGGGAGGGGCAGGGCCCCAGATCGGCAAGCTCCTGTCTGAGCCTCAACCAAGCAGGGGGCTGAGGGCTGGGGGCCGGCCTCCCGCAGCAGAGCCCCTTCCCGTCCCCTCCACTCGTGTGCAGGGCCCTGGCCCCTCCTGGGGAACAAGGCTGGGATTAATAAGCGGCCCGGCTCCCTCCCCTAATGGGCTCCAGCTGCACAAACATTCCCAGAATTCAGAGCCGGCTCTGTCTGGGGCGGCCCAGGCCTCAGCCCCAGCATTCCTGCCCCCCCACCCCTCAAGCCTGGGACAGCTGCTCCGGAACTCCGGCAACTGGCTGGGGATCGAATCCCAATTCAGCTTTTCCAGAGGTTGGGGGGGGGGGCATTGGAAGGCTGGGGCCGCGGGGCTGGGCCAGGGTGGGGAGGTGAGGAGAGGAGAGGAGGTGAGCAGACTCTGAAGGGACATCTCTGTAGCTCCTGCCCTACATGCCCCCGCCCCTCGGCCCT
>PVHT021183690.1:2946675-3028742 GCA_004024745.2 Catagonus wagneri | reverse complement strand
ATCAGGAAGGGGGAGGGGGTGGCAAAGGGAGCAGGAAGAAGAAGGAAAGTGGGGTCCTCGCCCTCTCATTATTCACCGCGGGTGGGGGACATTCGGGGGCCCAGGGGCAGGAATCCTAAGCGGACAAAGCTGTGCCTTTACTGATAACAGCTCTGCACCTGTCTTCGCGTTCCCACCTTGAGCTCCACGGCCAGACCCAGTCATTCAGCTGTCCTTGCTCAGGGGCCACCAGTTAGGCCAGTTTGGGGGACAGACACCAAGGGCTGAGGCCAGGCAAGGAGTTCTGTGATGTGTGTTTGGGTCAGGGTCCACGTGCAGGGGGTTGCTGTGGGGAGCACAGGTGACCCCGGGGCAGGCGTGTGTGTGACTGTCTGGGTTTGCGTATGTCTGGTGCCCAAACACGGGCAGTTGTGTTGGGTGGCACCACTCGACAGCTTTTGCAGGTGTATGAGTGCGTGTGCACACATGCACACATCTGCCTCTTGGTGTGCAGAATTTGGGGGTTCGTAAGTTCCATTCTGCTGGCCTCCCCCACCCCCATGGGACATGCTCCTATCCTGGGGCCTGGGCCCTAAGAGAAGCAGAGAAGAGAAGGGTAAAGAGAAAAAGGAGGGAGTCCCCTGCTGGTCTAGTGGTTAGGACTTGGCAGTTCCACCTCTGCAGCGCAAGTTCAGTCGCTAGTCTGAGAAGCTGCACAGTGTAGCCAAAAGAGAGAACGAGAGAAAGAGACAAAAAAGAAAGAGAGAGAAAAGGGAACTCAGAGAAGGCAGACTCTGCCAGAAGCTGGAGGCCGCCAAGGGCATCCACTTGGGAGTTTGGAGACCTGGGTCCTGGCCTCATCTCTGCCATGAACCAGCTGGGAACTTTGGACAAGTGACTCTGCTGACCTGGACCTTGGCTTCCTTATCTTTTGTTTTTCTCACCATACTGTTTTATTTTTCAAAATAGTAATTTTTATAAAAATACATTTCTTTGAACATGTAATGGGTTATTTTTTAAACTTTTTTATTTTATTTAAAAAATTTTTTTTCTACTGTACGGCATAGCGACCCAGTCACACATACATATATACATTCTTTTTCTCGCATTATCCTCCCTCATGCTCCATCATAAGTGACTAGATATAGTTCTCAGTGCTATACAGCAGGATCTCATTGCTTATCCATTCCAAATGCAATAGTTTGCATCTGTTAACCCCAGACTCCCAGTCCATCCCACTCCCTCCCCCTCTCCCTTGGCAGCCACAAGTCTGTTCTCCAAGTTCATGAGTTTCTTTTCTGTGGAAAGGTTCATTTGTACCACATATTAGATTCCAGATGTAAGTGATATCATATGGTATTTGTCTTTCTCTTTCTGACCTAACTTCACTTAATATGAGAGTCTCTAGTTCCATCCATGTTGCTGCTATTATTTTGTTCTATTTGTTTTTGTTTTTCTGGGCCGCATCTGTGGCAGCATATGGAGGTTCCCAGGCTAGGGGTCAAATCGGAGCTACAGCTGCCAGCCTGCACCACAGCCACAGCAATGCAGGATCCCAGCTGTATCTGCAACCTACACCACAGCTCAAGGCAATGCCAGATCCTTAACCCACTGAGCAAGGCCAGGGATCGAACCTGCAACTTCATGGTTTCTAGTCAGATTTGTTTCCACTGTGTCACGATGGGAACTCCTATTCTGATCTTTTTTATGGCTGAGTAGTATTCCATTGTGTACATATACCATTTTTTTCTTAATCCATTCATCTGTGATGGACATTTAGGCTGTTTCCATGTCTTGGCTATTGTGAATAGTGCTTCAGGGAATATAGGGGGGCACGTATCTTTTTGAATGAAAGTTTTGTCCGGATATATGCTAGGAATGGGATTGCTGGATCATACGCTAGTTCTATATGTAGTTTTCTGAGGAAACTCCATACTGTTTCCATAGTGGTTGTACCAATTTACTTTCCCACCCGCAGTGTAGGAGGGTTCCCTTTTCTCTGCACCCTCTCCAGGGTTTGTTATTTGGGGAGGCTTCTTGATCTTGAATGTAAGAAGACTGTTCTGGTCTCTCCTGAGTTGCTGCTTAGATTCCACTGAGACTACCACTGGGTGTGGGGGCACAGGGAAGGTGCTGCATATCCTCTGGGCGGGCCACGTGAAGGGGTCCCCTGGGGGGGCAACTCAGAGGGAGGGGTGGTCCCTGCCCTGGGAAGTACTAGACGCGGAGGGAGATAATGGCAGACGCTCTCCCAGCGGGCTGAGTTCTCAGTGGCAGCCCGTGTTAGGGGAGAAGAGAGTCACTGCGACCGAGAGCTTGGGGTCGGCCATATACCTGCGGCAAACACACCAGCACATGAGCTCCCTCTCGGGCCCCTGCTGAGGAATGCAGGCAGACCTCTCAGGGCTTCGTCGCCATCAATCACCTGCCCTCCTCACATCACCTGCTTCCTCCTGGGCCCTGTTCTTTGTCCTTGGAGCCACCAAGCAAGCGGACGGCTCTCTGCTGGTGTCTGAGCACTTTAACTCATCCTTACTACGCACCTGCACCCGTTCCCCGACCCCAGCGACGGGGCTGGCTCCTGAGTTGGAGAGAGAGGGTAATGGGAGACTTTCTCTTCTCACAGAGAAACTGAAAGCTTTGGGTTGGGGACTGGAACTCGGGAACTGGACCCTGCTTAGGGCTCTCTCCAAGAAAACCCCATTAGCCATTCATCTATAGCATTCAGTGAACAACTGCTTTATATTTAGTCCTGCATTAGAAACTGAGGAACACGAGATAATCAGAAAAAAAGAAAATGAGGAATGCAAAGAAATAACACTTCCCCCAGGGATGTCATGTCAGGAAAAAAAAAATCCTTTCTCCAAACCAAAGGTGGAATTGGGACCAACCCTAGGCTGACTTAAGGAAACAGTAGTCAACCTGCAGTGGATGCCAGCGCTGTTGATGTGGGCACAAAAGAAAGAGTAGTCCAGGGTATCCGAACCTCCTAGATCAAGACTGCAGCTGTTTAGCAGAGATATTGGGGACTTTAAAAATGAAAAGGGGAGTTCCCTTCGTGGCTCAGTGGTTAACGAATCCGACTAAGAACCATGAGGTTGCGGGTTCGATCCCTGGCCTTGCTCAGTGGGTTAAGGATCCGGCGTTGCCATGAGCTGTGGTGAAGGTTGCAGACGCGGCTCGGATCCCGTGTTGCTGTGGCTGTGGGGGAGGCTGGCGGCTACATCTCCGTTAGACCCCTAGCCTGGGAACCTCCATATGCCGCGGGTGCGGCTCCAGATAAAGGCAAAAAGACAAAAAAAAAAAGAAAAGGGAGTTCCCTTCATGGCTCAGCAGTTAAGGAACGCGACTAGTAAACATGAGGACTCAGGTTTGATCCCTGGCCTCATTCAGTGGGTTAAGGATCCGGCGTTGCTGTGAGCTGTGGTGTAGGTCGCTGACTCGGCTCGGATCCCACATATCTGTGGCTGTGGCGTAGGCTGGTAGCTGTAGCTCCAATGTGACCCCTAACCTGGGAACCTCCACATGCTGCAAGTGCGGCCCTAGAAAAGACAAAAAAAAAAAAAGTAGAAACTTTTGGAGTTCCCATCATGGTGCAGTGGTTAACAAATCTGACTAGGAACCATGAGGTTTCAGATTTGATCCCTGGCCTTGCTCAGTGGGTTAAGGATCTGGTGTTGCCCTGAGCTGTGGTGTAGGTTGTAGACGTGGCTATGGCGTATGCTGGCAGCTGTAGCTCTGATTAGACTCCTAGCCTGGGAATCTCCACATGCCACGGGTGCGGGCCTAGAAAAGGCAAAAAGACAAAAAAAAAGAAAGAAAGAAAAGAAAAGAAAAAGAAATGAGATCCGGTGCTAGGAGTAAGCAGTAGTGGCTCAGACACGTGCTCCAGGGCCAAGCCACCGTGAGATTTAAATTTTGCTGGGGATCAGCCCAAATCCTTACTTAGGTCGGCGCTGCCACTCTCCTCCACACTCAGCCTAAGTCCCAGGCCAACTCTCCTCGCTGAACAAGGCCCTGATCAGGCCATGTTCTTCCATGGCTTTGCCCACTCTGCATAGAACACCCTCATCTTTTTTCTGACAAGCTGGTGTCTGCCTTTTGTCTCAGATGCCGTTGCAATGATCACTTTCCTCAAGAGCAGAGACCAATACTGCGTTAACTGCTGGAGCCCCAGTGCCTGGCACAGAACAGTTCTGAATAACACTAATTGAACTGTTGATTGAATGAACAGCGATTGCTCTCAGATTCAGCAACTATTTCTCCTCTACGTCTCTGTGCGGTCTGCCCAAATCCAACCCAGCTCCCTTGGCCCCTGTGAGAAGGGGCAAAGTTCTCAAAGGCTAGGGTGGAAAGTTTGGACTGGATTCTTGAGATCCCAGGGAGACTCTGCAGTCTCAGAAAACAGGAAAGAATGCGGAGCTGTGGCCAGAGGTGCTCACATTCCTAGTAGGAAAAGCCACAGAATCCTGCCAGATTTTTCCAGGATGGGGGAGGTTATCTTAAAGTCTTTATACCTCAGTTGAAAGAGTCCGTAAACACACGTGGTTCTGCGGGGTTGAGTATTAGGGTCCATTGGAAATATGTACACCTGGGCCCAAGCCAGCACCTTCCTGGAAGATGATTCTGGCTACTGAGGTGGGGGCAGGTGCACTTGAGTAAAGAGGGCCCTTGACCAGTGCTCCCCACACTTGAATGTGCAAAAAAATACCCTGGGAATATTGCTGAAATGCAGCTTCTGGAGTTCCCATTGGAGCGCAGCAGAAACGAATCTGATTAGGAACCATGAGGTTGCAGGTTCGATCCCTGGCCTCGCTCAGTGGGTTAAGAATCAGGCGTTGCCCTGAGCTGTTGTGTAGGTAGAAGGAGCGGCTCAGATCTGATGTTGCTGTGGCTGTGGCTGCGGCCGGCAGCTGTAGCTCTAAATGGACCCCTAACCTGGGAACCTCCATATGCCTCAGGTGCAGCCCTAAAAAGAAAAAAAAAATGCAGCTTCTGACTTGTTAGGTATAAGGTCAGACCCAGGATTCTGCTTTTCTGACAAGCTCCTAGGCGATGGCACTGGTAGGGGTGAGGAGGGACGGTTGGGGAGTGCAGGGCAAAAAGCAGATGGAGTCACACATTAAGTAGTAAAGACCCAGAAAAGCGGCAATAAGATTAAGACATAGGAGTTCCCGTTGTGGCACAGCAGAAATGAATCTGACTAATATCTATGAGGATGAGGGTTTGATCCCTAGCCCTTGGCATTGCCGTGAGCAGTTGTGTAGGTCACAGATGCAGCTCAGATCCTGCATTGCTGTGGCTGTGCTGTAGACCAGCAGCTATAGCTCCAATTCGACCCCTAGCCTGGGAACTTCCATATGCTCTTCAGGCGCAGCCCTAAAAAGCAAAAAAAAAAAAAAAGAAAGAAAGAAAAAGAAAAAGATCCAGACATAAAAAAATATATTCAAGAGATGATGCAGGAGACATAGTATAAAGTCAACCTGACAAGTATCTGGCATGCTTGCCAACCTTTACATTGTCTGATTCTGTGACTGTGACAGACATCACTAGTGGATTCCTGTACTATCTCCCACTGAACCCAGAGCATGCCTCAGATTACATCTCAACACAGTACTCCAGAAAGGGAAGCCAATACTAATTAATTACAGTTGGAATGAAAAGTGACCCCATTTGCTATTTCTGGCATAGTGGTTAAGAGTCTGACTGCCTTTGCTCTGCTCTGACTAGCTAGATGCCCTTGGAATAGCTGTTTCCATGAATTTCATTTTTTTTTAATTTTTATTTTATTTATTTTTTTAGGACCATACCTATGGCATGTGGAAGTTCCCAGGCTAGGGGTCGAATCCATAGCTATAGCTGCCAGCCTATGCCACAGCCACAGAAACACCACATCTGAGGTACATCTGCAAACTGCAGTGCAGCTTGTGGCAATGCTGGATCCCCAATCCAATGAGTAAGGCCAGGGATGGAACCCGCATCCTCATGGACACTAGTCTGGTTCCCAACCTGCTGAACCACAATGGGAACTCTGTGTTCCAGGTACTTTAATAATATGCTGTAATTTTTTTTTTCTTTTAGGGCCACGCCCGCAGCATATGGAGCTTCCCAGGCCAGGGGTCATATCCAGAGTTATGCCAGCCTACGCCACAGCCACAGCCAGATCCAATCTGTGCCTGCAACCTACCCCAAAGCTTGGAGCAACAACAGATCCTTAACCCACTGAGCGAGGCCAGAGATGGAACCCTCATCCACACGTATACTAGTTAGGTTCTTAACCCACTGAGCCACAACTGGAACTCCATTAGTATGTAATTTAAGGTTAAGATAGTTCGTAGTTCTTTTGAACATTAAATGCTATTATGTATTGAGCTTAGTACAATGCTGAGCACATAGAAAGTATTCAGTAAATGCTGGCTGCCACGTAGAGGATGGGTTGGCTGCACAATTAAAGGGGCTGTGAGTGGTGGGGGCGGAGGAGAGGAGGTCAAGGGAGAGAGAGAAAGAAGAGCCAAGAGGTAAACGTGGGGGAGAAAAGGTGGACAATGGCTGTTGAAGATTTCCAGCTCTCTCTGGATGAAATTGGGCTCCCTACTGGCACTAAAGCTCTTTGACTGGAAGCGGTGAGTGGTATTTGTCATCTTGAGATATCTGAGTTCAGAACGTCTTATCAAAGAAAACTAAAAGGCTTTGAAATGGTCAAAAAGATTACCTCCTTACTTATCTCTAGTTTTATTATAATTTAATTATTTTATAACTCAGACAACTGATAATGGAAATGATTTTTGTCCATCAAAATGTAAATTATGGAGTTCCCACTGTGGCTCCATGGTTTAAGGACCTGATGTGGTCTCTGGGAAGATGCAGTTTCGATCCCTGGCCTCAATCGGTGGGTTAAGGATCTGGCATTGCGGTGGCTATGGCAGACGCCACAGCTGCAGCTCCGATTGATTCAACCCCTGGCCCAGAAACTTCCATATGTTGCAGGTGCAGCCCAAAAAAGAAAAAAAAAGTAAATTGTGTCTAGTGAAGATGCAATCGATTGTTGTCCAGTGGATATTGCCCAGTTTTGCATTAAGGGCATTTATTTCAGTATTCCCCCCCCCTTTTTTTTTTTGGCAGCACCCACTAAATACAAAAATTCCCAGGCCTGGGACTGAACCCATGCCACAGCAGTGACCTGAGCCACAACGGTGACAATGGCAGATCTTAACCACTAGGCCACCAGGAAACTTTTATTTCAGCATTCCTTTTTTTTTTTTTTGTCGTTTTGCCTTTATGTAGAGCCACACCCACGGCATATGGAGGTTCCCAGGCTAGGGGTCTAACAGGAGCTATAGCTGCCGGCCTTCGCCACAACCACAGCAACGCGGGATCTGAGCCGCATCTGCGACCTACACCACAGCTCACGGCAACGCCGGATCCTTAACCCACTGAGCAAGGCCAGGGATCGAACCCTCAACCTCATAGTTCTTAGTCGGATTCGTTAACCACTGAGCCATGAAGGGAACTCCGTATTTCACCATTCTTGATGGCCTAGATATGTTCTGTTTATTATTATTATTATTATTATTATTATTCTCCTTTGAACATTCTTCTGGTACCTTCATTAACCAATGAGTTAAACGAAAATTTCAATATGTTCACTGCATATTTCTATGAGAGTTATTATTCTGCTTGTAGAAAAAGAAGTTTTTTAACATTTTTATTAGCAGTGAAGATTGAGCAGGGGGCTTCCAGGACCCTCTGTCCTGGGTAAGCTTTCCCATGTGCTCCAGACACCAGAGTACATATGTCAAGTTTATGAGAGATTGTCCACATTTGCATTGCTTGTTTTACACGATCTAAATAGACATATCGTGGAGGTCCTGTTGTAGCTCAGCGGGTTACCAATCCGACTAGTATCCGTGAAGATATAGGTTCGATCCCTGGCCTCACTCAGTGGGTTAAGGATCCAGTGTTGCCACAAGCTGTGGCGTACTGCAGCTCCCATTCAACCCTTGGCCTGGGAGCTTCCATATGCCACATGCGTGGCTCTAAAAATAAAATAAATAGGTAGGTATATCATGATCTCATATTTGAGACAGGACACATTCTCAGTTATATAGTTAGTTTGCTTAACAAAACACGTAACAATCAAGCTCACAAGTACCACACTCAATACTTATGTACTCACTGGTTCAAGAAACTAGATGGTAGACAACACATGGGCAGGGACGGAATTCGTGCATCTCTAGATCTCAGCAAGTGCCTGACTCATCGTAAGCACTGGATGCACATCTATGCAGCCAACATATGAATGAATAAGCTTAACTAGCATTTATTCAGCACTTATTATGTGCCAGGCACTGTTTGAAACATTTTACTTGAATTCGTTTGTTGCATTTTCAAACCAGTCTTGCAAGGGAAGTATAATTACTATTCCCATTTACAGATAATACACAGAGAGATTCATTAACTTGCCCAAGGTCAAAAGCTAGCAAGGGGGAGTTCCCGTCGTGGCGCAGTGGTTAACAAATCCGACTAGGAACCATGAAGTTGCGGGTTCGATCCCTGGCCTTGCTCAGTGGGTTAATGATCCGGCGTTGCTGTGAGCTGTGGTGTAGGTCGCAGACGCAGCTCGGATCCTGCGTTGCTGTGGCTGCGGCGTAGGCCAGTGGCTACAGCTCTGATTCGACCCCTAGCCTGGGAACCTCCATGCCGTGGGTGCGGCCCTAAAACGACAAAAGGCCAAAAAAAAAAAAAAAAACTAGCAAGGGGCTGAGGCAGGAGGCAAGCCTAGGTAGTCTGGCTCCAGACCTGTGATCTTGGGTACCCATGATGTACCAAGCACATTGCTAGGCTCAGGCATGCAGAGATAAAAGACCAAACACAAACTCACCCTCAAGGAGGTCACGGTCAAGAAAGGAAATGAATAACAATAATGTGATATGTTGGAGTTCCCACTGTGGTGCAGTGGGTTAACGATCCAGCTCATCCCTGTAGTGTTGCCGGTTTTATCCCTGGCTCAGATCCGATGTTGCTGCAACTGTGATATAGGTCACAGATGCAGCTCAGACTTGGTCCCTAGCCCGGGAACTTCTATAGGCCATGGGGACAGCCAAAAAAGGGAAAAAAAAGAAAAAAAACAAAAAAGCGAAACAGTCATGTGATATGTTGGGACAGGTAAGAACACGGTGTGGGGATAAGACTGGACTGGGATATGGTTCTGTGCAGAGGCGCCACCTGACCTCAGGTAAGTTCTGAGGTGCTAGGAGTTACTATCCAGGCTAGCGAAGGGAAAGGCATTTGGGTCACTGGAACAGTATGTGCAAAGGCACAGAGCATGGTTAGTCTGAAAACATAAAGGTTCCTGAGGCTGGCACGTGACAACGTAGGGGAGAATGGTGGGAAGTGGACAGGAGACACAGCAGCCGGATCCACACCTTGGAAAGCTTAATGTGCCGAGTGAGGGCAGGAGTTGGGACAGTCCTCAGAGACCTCACAGAATTTTAAGCAAGAGAGTCGAAAGCTCAGACCCCATACTCTGCCCGCTCCCTACCCACAGGACCCTAAACCTTGCATACATAATTCCCTACCAGAAGCCACATCCCACCTCAGGGAGTCCCCTGGGGGGTCTAGACCTGGAGGGAGAAGCTGACGGATTCTGGGACACCCTCAGTGCCACCTGGGAGCAGTGGCTGGGACCCCTCGCTCCCCCGTCCAGGATTCCTGCTCTCTCCCCCTGAGTTCCCAACAACCACCACTGGGGCCGCCTCAGGCTCCCTCCCTCCCATCAGTCACATGCTAAGTGAGACCGGAGACCAGAATTAAGCACCCTTCATCCTCCATCCCTTCCCTGCCCACCCTCTGACTCCACCAGCCCCGGCAACCGCAGAGCCTGGCACACCCCAGGGCCCCCGACAGAGGAAGGAGGACAGGGGGACCGGAGCTCCTTGGGGGAGCCAGGGCTCTGGGCTATCTACCCTCCCCTCCCACCAGGCTGAGGCTGGTGATTAGCTGGGTTAATTATATCCAAGCCATTTCCGATTGGCACAAGCCCACCCACCCACAGAGCCTGCCCAGAGGCGTGCAGGCCTGGCCCAGGGTCAGGATCCCCGGGCGCCAGCTACCCTGGGAGGGGTCCTGACCCCCTGCAGTGGCCAAATGGAGGGCAGCAGCGGTCCTTCCCTCTCCAGGACCTCCTCCCCTGCCCTTCACCCCAGGTTCCCTGCTCACCGCTTCCTACCCCCCTCCTCCTTTTTGCCTGTCCCCACACAGACCCCTTTCCCTCCCCTCCCTGCTGCTCCCTCCCAGGCTCACAATGAAATCATGGGGCTCTGAGTTCCGCACAAGGCCCCGACATAAACATTCTGATTGGGGCTAATTATAAGGGCCACGTTGAGAGGCTGGAGCCTTCAGAAAGTTTGGCTTTCAAACAAAGGGCCCAGGGCTCAGCCCCCGGCCCAGGCTGGCTCCTCTCCAGGCTGCGTGAGGAATAAGGAGGGGTCCCAGGCCATGGGCCGTCCTCCCCAAACCCGACTGGTGGTCTAGCGCTTGTTCCGCATCCCAGGTCCTGTCGTACTGTCTTGTCCTTCTCAGCTTTCTTTCTTTCTTTCTCTCTCTCTCTTTCTTTTTCTTTTTTCCTTTCCTTTCCTCCCTCCCTTCCTCCCTTCCTCCCTTCCTTCCTTCCTTCCTTCCTTTCCTATCTTTTGTCTTTTTAGGGCCACAGCTGCAGCATATGGAAGTTCCCAGGCTAGGGGTCGAATCTGAGCTACGGTGGCCGGCCTACACCACAGCCACAGCAACGCAGGATCTGAGCCATGTCTGAGACCTACACCGCAGCTCAGGGCAATGCCGGATCCTTAACCCACTGAACAAGTCCAGGGATCGAACCCACATCCTCATAGATACTAGTTGGGTTCGTTGCCACTGAGCCACAATAGGAACTCCTCTTCTCGGCTACTTTCACCTTGGCCCTTTCAGGCCTCAAACCCCAGGGCCTCCGCAGATGGCTTGGAAGAGCAACAGGCCTGCAGTGGCAGGCGAGGCAGCTGGGGAGGGGCTCTCAGACTGTGAGGCTGGGGATGGGGTGGAGGGGGTGGGGGGAGGCACTGAGGAAGCCAGCTGTGACAGCCCTAGCCCTAATTAGCCAGCTTCAAAGCCGGCCAGAGACAGAGCCCGCCTGCATGTGTGCTCTGCTCACTCAGGCGACTAAGACATTTCTGTCCTAATCAGAGAAGAGAGAGGGACAAAAACACTGCTCGCCACCACCCCGACGATCCTCTAGATTGAATCTGGTAGAAAAAGTGGGAGCCCAGGAAATCATTCTTCATTCTGTTTTGTTAAATCTGCCAGTAATAATAAGTCAAAAATCCTTAAGAAATACACTTTTGATCCAGTGATTCTATTTTTAAGAATTTATCCAGAGTTCCCATTGTGGCTCAGTGGTAACGAATCTGACTAGCATCCACAAGGACGTGGGTCTGATCCCTTGCCTTGCTTAGTGGGTTAAAGATCTGGCATTGCCATGAGCTGTGGTGTAGGTCGCAGACATAGCCCAGATCCTGCATGGCTGTGGCTGTGGCGTAGGCCCGTAGCTACAGCTTCCATTCAACCCCTAGCCTGGGAACTTCCATATGCTACAAGTATGGCCCTAATAATAATAATAATAATAATAACGACTTTCTCCTAAATAATTGAAAGAGTGCTACAATTTACTGAGTTTCTACCATATGCTGGTTCTGTCCATCCATCATCCATCATCTGATCTAAACAACTGTGCCAGACAGGTACTATCACCGTTTTGCAGACAAGGGCTGAGGCTCAGAGGTTAGGAGACTCCCACAAGGGCTCACAGCTGCCACTGGGTCATACCAGTGCCTGCAACTCCCCACACATGGTCTGTCTCTTCTTTTCCCCTCGACTATAAAAATATTACATGTTCATTCCACTCTGCTGCATATTGATACTTGTAGGAGAGAGGATCTAGTGAATAATCTAGTTTGGGGGTGTCCCTGGTTTTGTAGGTCCAATGGTTTTCCCTCCTGACCCTCCTTCCTATAGCAGAAGGAATTATAGACCAGAGGACACTGGAGTCTGAGATGGTAAAGGCCCCGGGCTAGGTACTGTCCAAACCAGGGACTGAAAAACCAGCTTGGGGAGTTTCTCCTGTGGCTCAGCACGTTAAGGACCCAGTGTTGTCACTGCGGTAGATCGGGTCCCCGATGTGGCTTGGGTTCGATCCCTGGCCCAGGGACTTCTGCATGCCTTGGGCACAGCCAAAAGGAGAAAGAAATATTGAAGAAGAAATACCAGTTTGGGATGGGGCAGGAGGAATGTACACAGATACACAGTCTGTCAGCCCCCTAAACCACCTGCAAAATTGTCTTCATCAGGGTCTGGTCATTTTTTTCCCAGGAGGATATCCAAAGATAGTTCAGGTTCTCAAAGGAGTCAGTAGCCCCAGAAGTTTAAGATCTATTTCGAGGAGTTCCCGTCGTGGCTCAGTGGTTAATGAATCCGACTAGGAACCATGAGGTTGTGGGTTTGATCCCTGGCCTCGCTCAGTAGGTTAAGGATTCGGCGTTGCCGTGAGCTGTGGTGTAGGTTGCAGATGCGGCTCAGATCTGGTGTTGCTGTGGCTGTGGTGTAGGCCGGCAGCTACAGCTCCTGTTAGACCCCTAGCCTGGGAACCTCCATATGCTGCGGGTGCGGCCCTAGATAAGGCAAAAAGACAAAAAAAAATCCATTTCGAGTTGAGGTGAGTATGTCTGGAGAAGGAAGAGACCCTACCAGAGTGAGCAGTGACATTATCAAAGGGATGGTGCCTCGGAAATGGCAGGAGCTTGGGCTCTGCTCCCCAGACATGTGCCCCACAGCACCCTAGGAGAGCATTTCCCCACTTCCAGAATCCAGCCCAGATCTGGGACGCAACATCCTCTTGGATAACTTTTTGAAATGATCTGTCAGCAGCTCCAGATCCCACTGATCCACAATCTTTGGAGATGTTTGGAAGAATTTTGCCTTGGGAAACCTTAGCATTTTTTTCTAGGTCTCAATTTATTTATGTATTCATTCATTCATTCATTCATTCATTCATTCATTTGGCTGCACCTTCTGCATGGGTAGGTTCCGGGCCAGAAGTGGAACCCACACCACAGCAGCAATCCAAGACTCCGGATCCTTAACCCACTATGTCTGGGTCACTTTAAAGGACAAAGACTTTGTAAGGAGGGAAGTCTGCAATGAGGGGAGGAAAAGCGAAAGTCTTATGTAGGAAGGAGTCTGGAGAGAAGCATTGCTTCTAGAGAACCAGCACCCTTGCTCCTTTTCTTTTTTTGGGGGGGCAGGTAGAAAGAAGCTGTGATCTGACACCTGCCCTAGGCCTGGGGCCCCAGGGGAGGGGCTTTCTGACTGGTCCCTTGACCCTCCACCAGCCAAAGCCTTCCTCTTCCAGAGGGAGGAACAAACCCGTTTACAAGGGGTGAACTGTTTCCAATGTAAAGGCAACCTGGAAAGCTATGAAAGCCGCCCCCAAGTCCATGGGTTTAACTGCGTTTTCCCAACAAGGGAACAGAGACAGACCCCCCCCCTCCAGGTGTGGCGGTGCTTCATTTATGGGTCTCTGTTCCAAGGCGCTTTGTCCCCTAAATCCTCTACACCCTCTAAGAGCTGTTTATTCAGAGCAATGAGAGCAGCCTCGAGAAAGTTCCCCACCACTTTCTGCAAGTTAACTCTGCCATCAGCAACCCCTTCGGAGAAGGGGAGGGCATCTAGAAGAGGCAATTATCTTATTATCTAGCCTTCTCCCAGCCCTAAAACTTACTATTTTAAAATTTTCCCAGGTCCCTTTCCCTCCTCTGGCAGGACTTTGAGGATTGAGAAGGATCTTTCCCCAAATTCCCTTCCTCCCACCCTAGTCCGGAAGGAAAAGGTAATTGCTGCCAGTCTACCAGCCTGAGTGCTATGGGCATGAGGATCCGCTGACAACCGTACCCCAAGCACACAGGGCTGGGACCCCTGGGGAGCAGGGCAGGCTCATCCTAAAGCATCAGCAGAGACCAGCACTGCTCTTTCCACTGGGCTCCATCCCAGCCACTGGAAACCACCCCGCCCCCTCTTTGCAAGCTTTGGCCTTTCTTTCCAGGAGAGGCGCTCACAATTTGTTTGTAATTTAACTCTTTCCTGCAGCCCTTGTGGGGTTCCTTCAGAATCTTGCAACAAATGGAGCTGCAGGGTGGTGCCACCTCCCTGGCCGGCTTCTTGGGCAGTGGAGGGACCCTCCTGTGGGGATTTCACACACATCATCATGTGTGTGAAAAGGTTAGTTTTAACTTCTCATGCTGGCGACTGGCACAAATCATTTGGGAGGGGGTTATATATTTGGGGAAGGGGGCTCTGCTGAAATCCCCAGGCCTCACTCAATTCCAAACAAAGCCCCACATACGTGTTCAATTACCACCAAACATTTCCAGATCCCCTCCCCCAACATAAACTAACACACGCTAATCGAAGTAGGGGCTCTAACTTACTTTCTCCCTTGTCCCAAAGACCGCCAACAAAAGGTGTTAAGGCTCCGTCTTCTCTATCACCATTTAGCTAAAAAAGCAAGGTCAAGGCTGAGAACCTCTTCTCCACCCCATCCTCAACCAACTAGGTCAGAAGCAGATGGAAGGAGGAGGTGCGGTTTGGTTAAACTAATAAAATGTTACAACCCTGTTAAATACAATTAAAGGGCTAGATCTCTAGAAGATAATTAAATGTACTTTATTATTATGATTATTAGCTTTTAATTTGCACTATTATCCAGAAACAGGAGATGGTGAAAAGTTGAGTTATGGGGCAAGCTCGTTTCCCCCCACCCCTTGATCTTCAAATCAATCCACTGGAATTAAAATCCTAAAATATTCCAAATAGTTGAGGAAAATGATGTGTACTGGAAACTGCAAGTCTCATACCAGCGTCAAAGACACTTTAAGAAAAGTCTTGACTTTTATTTGTGGGGGATCGGGGAAGATAAGAAACATCTGTTATAAACATTCTATCAATCTTGTGATATAGAATGTCATGTAAACACTCAGCCCCACCCCCACAGTCACAAAGAGCCTGCCCAGAGCCCTCTTCCTAAGCAAAGATACCCCCCCCCCCTTTCTGGACAAGTTTGAAAAGAAATCAGTCTTTTGTCAAAGGAAAACGAAAAACTCCACCAGCCCATCCATCCGTCCCCTCCCTTCAACCCAACCCATTTTATTGCTTTTTGAAAAATAAAATAAAATAAACACCAACGACAAACCGCCACACATAACGCACAACCCACTCCATACCCTGCTAACTCGAATGCCAGAGGAGACATCCGGTTGGGGCGGGGACCGCACGGGAAAGCAGAGAGGCGAGGGCACCTCCATCCAAATCCCACACTCGCCAGCAGATGCTGCCCCTAAAAATGGAGGCGGTAAGATCGGTACTCAGCCGGGGCGGGGCGGGGGGGCGGTGAGGGGAGATGGTTGCAAAACACACATCACAAAGCCCTTTCTGCCCACTCCAAGCGCTCGGGGCAGCGAGTTGAAAAGAAGAAAAGTCGGAGAAAGATCTTTCTGCCAGCAGGGGGGTGGGTCGGGGGTGTTGGGGGGCGTAGGAGGCCATTTCTTACACGTTCTCCGCCCTCTTCACACCACCCCACCCGTCGGTTCCGGGTTTTTTTTCTTTTTTCTTTCCACGTCTTCATCTCATTTGGGAGGTTCCCAAAGCCGAGGGAAGGAGACAGGACAAGCGAGGAGAGTAGGGGGAAAGGGAGATCAAACAAAACGAATCCAGGTCTCGCTCAGAAATATCCAACAGCTTCCACGGGCCCAGCGTCAGCGAGAAGGCTCCCAAATTTGGCTTTTTAAGTTCATCGTAACTCCCCACCCTTCACAGCCAGCGCCTCTTCCAGCAGGCCCAGCCCTGTCAAATCAAAATATTCAAACCGAAGTAGGGGGTGGCGTTGGAAAAGGGCACCAAAGAGAAGGAGAGAAACCCCTCGAATTCCCCTTCCTCCCATTCCTCAGCCTGGCGCCCCTTGCTGCTTCCTTGATTTTTTTTTTTCCCCTACTTTCTTTTAAATAGAAAATATATAATTAAATTTACAAAGACTATTTACAGTTTTAATTACAAACCTGGTGGGGGTGTTGGGCAGCGTTCTCTTTAAAAAGCGACCTAAAAGAGAAATGGTTTCGATTGTTCTTTATTAAAAAAATAAAATAAGGAGTCTGTAGGAGCCCCCACCCCCACCCCCGCGGGCAGAGCGTGCGGCGCGGGCCCGGGGCCGGGGACGCAGCAGCGCAGGAGCGCAGGCTCACACGGTGGTCTCTCCGTGCCGGCTGTTGGTGAGACGGGTGTAGAACTTCCTCCACGAGTGCAGCGTCTTGCCGGACCAGATCCAGAAGCCCGACGTGATGCCCACGATGAGCGTCATGAGGTATTTGATCATGTAGACGGTGAAGTCGGGCGACATACGCGGAGTGTAGTGAGCCGGGCATGGAATGGCCAGGCTCTTGCAGTGCTGGCTCACCCACGAGCGCTCCCAGTGCTCTCGGAAGGCCTGCTCGTAGAAGTAGCAGGCGATGACGATGGTGGCGGGCACTGTGTAGAGCACTGAGAAGACGCCGATGCGCACCATGAGCCTCTCCAGCTTCTCGGTCTTGGTGCCATCGTGCTTCATGATGGTACGGATGCGGAAGAGCGACACGAAACCGGCCAGGAGGAAGGACGTGCCTATGAACAGGTACACGAAGAGCGGCGCCAGCACGAAGCCCCGCAGCGGGTCCAGGCTGTTGAGGCCCACGAAGCACACGCCGCTCAGCAGGTCGCCGTCAATCTGGCCCATGGCCAGGATTGTGATGGTTTTGACGGCGGGCACGGCCCACGCGGCCAAGTGGAAGTACTGCGAGTTGGCTTCAATGGCCTCGTGGCCCCATTTCATGCCGGCCGCCAGGAACCAGGTGAGCGACAGGATGACCCACCAGATGGAACTGGCCATGCTGAAGAAGTAGAGCATCATGAAGAGGATGGTGCAGCCCTCCTTCTTGGTCCCCTGTACCACGGTGCGGTAGCCGTCCTCGGAGAAGCGCTCGTTGCACACCACGCGCTCCTGGAGCACGAAGCCCGCGATGTAGGCCACCGACACCATAGTGTAGCAGCCGGACAGAAAGATGATGGGCCGCTCGGGGTAGCGGAAGCGCTGCATGTCCACCAGGTATGTAGTGACGGTGAAGAAGGTGGAGGCGCAGCACAACACTGACCAGGTGAGAATCCAGAGACGCGCAAAACGCGTTTCCTCCTGAGAGAAGAACATGGAGCCGTCGGGCCGCGCGGGTTCGCAGGGCGCCGCGCAGTCGCGCTCGCCCAGGAACTTGTAGCTGAGATAGGACGGCACCTTGAGGACGCGCGGACAGTGGAACGGGTGCTCCAGCGTGGCGTAGCGGGGGGGCGAGCCGCCGCCACCCGGGCCGCCCGGGGTGCCCCCGGCACCCGGCTGCAGGCCCGGCGGCGGCGCGGTGGTGAGCAGCGCCGGCGCGCCGTCCTCCGAATGGTTCTGGCCCACGCAGATCTGTTCCGCGCCGTGTCGGGGGAAGTGCTCGCAGCGCAGGCGCTCGGGCCACTGGAAACCGAACTTGTTCATGAGCGCCTCGCAGCCCTGGCGCGCGCGCTCGCAGATGGAGCGACACGGCGGTATGGCCTGCTCCAGCACGGTGCACACGGGTGCGTACATGGAACATAGGAAGAAGCGCAGTTCGGGCGAGCACTGCACCTTCACCAACGGGTAGAACTGGTGCACCTCCAGGCCCGCGTCCTCCTGGTTCGTATGGCCCAGAAGGTTGGGCATGATCGTCTGGTTGTAGGCGATGTCCGTGCACAGCGGGATGGAGATGGGTTGGCAGAAGCCGTGGTCCGGGATGGAGATGCCCTTCTCCCCGTGGAACTGAGCCGGCCCAGCGGCGGGCAACAGCAGCAACGGCAGCAGCAGGCGGGGCAGGGCGCTGCGGGGCCGCATGCTGGCCGCCGCCCCCCAACCCGGCTCCCGGGCGCCCCCCCGCCCCCGCCCCCCAGCCCGGAGACCGCGCGCCTTCCCCGCCGCCGCCTCGCTGCGGCAGCCGCCTCCCGCGCCTCTTTGCAAACTTTGCTCGCGGCCGCAGAGTTGGGGAGGCCGGGCGGGGGAGGGGGGCGGCGTGCCCGCCCGCTAGCTCGCCGAGGTCGGACTGAGCCGCCAGAGACACCGCGCGCGGCTTGCCCTCTCTCCTCCTCTTCCTCCTCCTCTCGCCTCTCCCCTCCCTTCTTCGCCCAGCGACTCCTTTGTGCCTTCCTCCAGCCCTCACCTCGGCCTCTCCGATCCCAATTAGTCGGTTTCAAGGGGGCCCCCACCCGCGGCCCCGCCCTCTCCTCAGCCCCCCAAAAAAGGGATCCTTGAAACCGCCCCGTCGAGCTCTAAGCACCATCCCAAAATGTTCTCTCGGCCAATGAGATTTAAACCCGAGGACCAGCCCCGAGGGCTGGATTGGTCGACCACAACATAATAAGATCAGAAACCAGATGCCAACAAAACTTTCCCCCCCTCCTTTGGCTTTTTAAAGAGACAAGCTATTATTATATTAAGGCCTTTTTGCCCAGCACGGGATTTCTCCGGAGTCGCGGAGGAGAGATCCAGAGATAAACGTTCCACAGAAGTGCGGCGGACCCGAGTCACACAACCCTGGATCGCTTTCCTTCCGGGGGCCTTAATGCTCTCCCGGGTAGGGCCTCTTTAAATCCTTGCCTCCGCCCCTGCTCCTCGAACCCCACCCATTCCAGTCCAATTTTTCAGATCAAGTTAAAAAAAAAAATCTTAAGTTTGAAAAAAAAAATTTTAAAGGAGAGATAAAAAAAAACTAACAGCTTACAAAGACTTTTCTCTCAGTCCCCTCTCAAAGAATCCAGACAAAGTTTCACATCACCCTATTTATACACACCTAGGGGTTTGCCTCGCCCCTCCCCCTACGTGCACCCTTAAATAACCCTCTGAAAAAATGAGAGCCTGTCTCTTTAAGAGGCTCTTAAAGGGGCCTGGACTCCGGGGCGTAATTGCCCCGTAGCGAGCACAAAGGAGCCCATTATGGTTCTTTGTGTTCGGTGGCACCTCAAAGTGAGAAAACTCAGGAACTCTGAGGCCCTGAGCTGGAGGGTTGGGGCGGGGCTGGGAGAGGGTGAGGTGAAGAAGAATCACCCCGAGCTCCGGCTTCTCCCTCCCCCTTCTTCCGAGGCAAATCTTAATTATGCAAAGTAAAGTTTCGTTGCCGTAACGAGGAGGTCTTAATCGGAGGTTAATGGTGGAGGGTGGGGGATGACGAGTAGTTTTGAGTGAAGAGATGACTCTTTTAGGCCGGTTGGAAGAATCTTCCTCCTCTCTCTCCACCTCCGCCTCCGCCCCCTAAAAGCTTCCAGATATCGTCCGCTGGGAGAGAGGAGAGTTTTACCCAAATCTTAAGCGATTCCACACCAGAAAGGGTGGTGTGTGCGGCGAGGGAGGAGGCTGTCTCCCCCCCCTTCTCTCCCCCCCGTCACACACACACACTTCTCTCACCTGGTTGGGGGTGGATGGTGCTGGTCAGCAGGGTTCAGGGTTCAAGCTACTTTAGAAAGGTTTTCTTCCCCCCTTCTTGTATTTTCAGTTTGAGAGGGGGTTCTGGGGATGAGAAGGGGAATTTGCATGTAAATCTCCTGGGCCGGGTACTGGATGATGGATCAATTATTTCTATTGTCTCTTGGGGCGGGTGGGGAGAAGACACTTAAAAAGAAGAAAGAAAATTGAGTTTAGAAAAACCCCTTTGGCTCTGTCTGGGCCGAATCCTCCCAGCCTGGCAAGCTGTTTCCTGATCCGATCTAGAAAAGGATCGCCTTAAAAACCAAAAAAAAAAAAAACAAAACAAAACAAAAACAAGAAACAAACAACAAAAAGAAATCTAAGAGAAAAAGAAGGAAGTAATAGGAAGAAGGAAAGAAAATTCTAAGGGGTAGATACAATGGATCCAGGTTTGACCGAATTCAATTTTTTCCTTGAGTGAATGAAATACAGATTTTCAGGTTCTTTACAACATGGAAATTCTTATCACCTCCTAAGGAGGTTGACTTTTTCACTACTTTAGGAAGAAAGATTTCCTTCAAAATCGACGCTGTGCCTTAGCTCTCCATTTTATTTCTATTCCTTCCACAAGTCCGCCTTCACACACACACACACACACACACACACACGCGCGCGCGCGCGCCCAGCAGTCCAGAGATGGGAAAATGCTGTCTAGCTCTGTGGAGTCCAAACTAAGCCTGAAGTGCTGCTCCTTCAACTCTCCCCTGCTCTACCGTCAGAGTATCTCTAGAGATGGTACCAAGCCTCTTAGCTGAGGGGTAAAAAGAAAAAAAAAGTGAGTAAGACAGGCTCCTCCACTCCACGCTGGAAACTCTCAGAGTCTGAAAGGAAATTGAGAGTAAATCTCCAATAATAGTGCTGCATCTTCAATTTCCTTCCATGACAAACCTGTTTTCCTACCCCAGGGCCAGGCTTGAGTGACAGTTATCCCTTCCCCAGCCACCCCGAAGGCAAAGGAGGAGCTGAAGCTGGAAAAGAGAAATAAGAGACATTCTTTCATTCACTCGGTCAACCTTTCATTTCGTCAACATGCTTTTATTGAGTTGATTTCAAACCACAGTGGTAGGTGCTGAGGGCAAGACAGAGAAAAATGGGGCATCCCTGCCTTTAAGAGTTTCTGGTAGTCCAGAGGAAAAGTGCTTTCATGAAGATCTAACATTTATCCAGCATTTTTACCTGAAATAAGATATCAGAGGAGTTCCCTCTGTGACACAGTGGGTTAAGAATCCAGGGTTGTCACTACATCGGCTTGGCTCAGGTCACAGCTGCGGCTCGGATTCAGTCTCTGGCCTGAGAGCCTTTATATGCTACGAGTGCAGCCAAAAATTTCTTTTTAATTAAAAAAAGAATTTTAAAATAGCCATATTTCATAAATACTCTTTCTCTTCATACGAGGGACTTTGTAAACAGAACCAGAACCTATATCTTCAGACTGCAGGCCTAACCACAGCACATTCTACTCCTCCAACCTACTTTTTGACTAGAGGAGACCTGTAACTAAAGCAAATGAAAAGATTCTCTCAGTTTAAATGCTTCACGATGTCATTTGATAGAGCACTTAATTCTGTTTTTATTTTTTGTTTTTTTGGTTTTTTTAGCTTAAGCCCTGACCTGGACCTGATCTGTAACTCTCCCACCAGCTGTGTAGCCTTGGAATAATCACTTCCTTTCTTTGAACCTCAGTTTCCCCATCTGCAAAGTGGGAATAAACCAACAGATTTTTTATTCCCTTAATTTAAAAAATAATTGAACATTTTATTTTATTTCTTTTGGAAGTTCCTGGGCCAGGACTTGAACCCGTGCCACAGCAGCAACCCAACCCACTGCAGTGACAATGCCGGATCCTTAAAAACCTGGCCAGATTTTTTAAAAATATTCTACTTGAGGAGTTCCCTTCATGGCTCAGCAATTAATAAACTCGACTGGGATCCATGAGGATTCGGGTTCGATCCCTGGCCTTGCTCAGTGGGTTAAGAATCTGGTGTTGCCACAAGCTGTGGTGTAGACTGCAGACACGGCTCGGATTCTGCATTGCTGTGGCTGTGACTTAGGCTGCCAGCTGTAGCTCCGATTTGACCCCTAGCCTGGGGACCTCCATGTGCTGCTGGTGTGGCTCTTAAAAAAAAAAAATGTGACTAGGTATCCCAAAGCAGTTCAGAACAACAAAATAAATTTTATAATCATAAAGTACCTTTCAAAACAAAAAGTTACACAAAACATTCATTCAGCAAACATCCTTGGGTACATAGTAGTAGAAATTACTACCATTTATTGTGCTCCTACTAAGCACTGCACATACATTATGCCTATGCCTACAAAGTAGGTATTGCATTGTGTTTATGGATGAAGAATCTGACCTTGGTGCGATCTGGCAACTTTCTCAAGGTCACATAGTAAATGGCAGAGCTGAGATTTAAACCCAGGACTGCTTGAATCTTAAAGCTGTGTTCTGCCTCCTACACCATACAACCTCTAACATCAATAAAAATTGTGTGCTTTGGAGAGTTCTCTGCTGGCTCTATCCCCTGGCTTACAAATCTGATATTTGGGATTCATTGTTGAGCGGGCACTATAAAGATGAATGGGGAGGAGTTCCCTCTGTGGCTTCTGGAGCACTGGGATGCAGGTTTGATCCCCAGCCCAGTAAAGTGGGTTCAGGAGCCAGCATTGCCAAAGTAGGTCACAACTGCAGCTTGGATCTGATCCCTGGCCTGGGAACTCCATATGTTGCTGGGAGGCCAAAAATGGAAAAAAAAGAAAAAAAAATGCCTGGGGAACTTCTTTCAGCTAAGGAAACCAGAGCGGTCTGCCCAGTGTTCCCTTCCCTTACTCCCAAATCCTCTTGTCTCTGCTGGCCTTTCATTTTGCCAAGAAGAGTAGTCCTGGTAATTGCATGTGTCCTTGTCTCCTTGCTTCTTTCCCATCAGAAACCCTTTCTTCCAGAGAAATCATTCTCCCTGGCCGAGCTGAGGGTCCCCTCTGCGTTTCCTCAGTCCCCAGTCCCGGGTCCCTATTCTTCCCCCGCAGAAGCACTGAGGTCCCCCGACTCTAAAGGGGAGGGGGTGGGTGTATCTGCTCAGGATGAGAAGGACAGGACGAGGATGAGAACAAACGGGAGTGATTTCAGATACTTTGACTCTTCAAAGGTTTGCTTCTTGAAGCAAGAAGACTTTACTGTCAACAGCGTAGGTTCTAGACGCATGGCAAAAATCGGTGTGAGTCTTCAGAGACTCTATTTAGCTACCCCTACCCCCAACCCACAAGGTATCCCTCTCTACTCTTCCAGAATCTTCGTTTTTTCCTCCTCTCCCTGAGCCAAGCATCCATCTTCAGGTGAGATATCAAATTTCCTCTCCCTGATCTCCATCCTTCATTTATTTATTTATTTATTTATTTATTTATTTATTTATGTATTTATGTATTTATTTATTTATTTATTTTTGTCTTTTTTTTTTTTGTCTTTTTGCCTTTATGTAGAGCCATGCCCGTGGCATATGGAAGTTCTCAGGCTAGGGGTCTAACAGGAGCTGTAGCTGCCGGCCTTCGCCACAGCCACAGCAACGCGGGATCCGAGCAACGCCGGATCGTTAACCCACTGAGCAAGGCCAGGGATCGAACCCGCAAACCTCAGATTCGTTGACCACTGAGACACGACGGGAACTCCTCCATCCTTCATTTAGTTCTTAGGGATGCAGCCCTTAGCAACCAGGCACAGAAGAATCAGGAGGTCTAGGGAGTTCCCGTCATGGCTCAGTGGTAACAAACCCGACTAGAATCCATGAGGACTCGGGTTTGATCCCTAGCCTCACTCAGCGGGTTAAGGATCCGGCATTGCCATGAGCTGTGGTGTAGGTCGCAGAAGCGGCTTGGATCTGGTGTTGCTGTGGATGTGGCGGAGGCTGGCAGCTGTAGCTCTGATTGGACCCCTAGCCTGGGAACCTCCATATGCCGCGGGTGCAGCCCTAAAAAGCAAAAAAAAAAAAAAAAAAAAAAATCAGGAGGTCTAGGACCCCCAGATCCCCCAGTTGCTGCCCACTTGTGCACTTTAGTGTACTTCAAACTTTTCTCCTGCCAAGCTCCTGGGCTGCCCCTGGCTTGGGAACAGAGGGGGAGGGGACTTGGCAGAGTACAGCTCTTATCCCCTTTATCTCTCTGGCACCCTTCTCCAAGGTCTCTGGATGGCAAAATGGGCCATGAAAGGATTAAACAGATATAACAGATGATCTATTAATTAAGGACTTCAATTAGCCCTTAGGCCTAGGCTGAGCAAAAGCAAGGTGTGGGCTGTGCAGAGCAGACAAGGAGACACAGCTGAAAAATTGGTACTGAGTTTGGTCAGTGAGATTCATGGGGGTGAGTCTACCTTCTTGAACCAGGAAATATGCATCACTAGGAATGAGTGAGTCAGACAGTTTGTCTCCTGGAAATTTCTAGAACCTCATGCCAAGAGGAGAGGAATGTGGGAGCCTGCATCATAGACTTGTAGATGTGGAGGGGTCCTCAGGGGTGATGGGTGCAGGGCTGCCCACCGGGGAAGGAGGACCAAGACAGGTTTGCTTCCAGGTTGGGGCCCCCTTCCTGCAGCAGCAGAGCACAGGCTTCTTTTCCTAGGGCTGTACCTCACTTGCTCTTTTCCTCCTTTTCTCTTTTGCTATTTTAGGGCCACACCGGAGGCATAGGGAGGTTCCCAGGCTAGGGATTGAATCAGAGCTGTAGCCGCCAGCCTACGGCACAGCCACAGCAACACGGGATCCAAGCCTCATCTGTGACCTAAACGCAACACCAGATCCTTAACCCACTGAGCGAGACCAAGGATCGAACCCGCGTCCTCATGGATCCTGGTCAGGTGCGTTAACCGCTGAGCCATGAAGGGAACTCCTGCTTCTTTCTTTCTTCCTTTCTTCTCTCATTCTCTCCCTTGCTCCCTTCCCTTCTCCCAGAATTTCTCTCCTTTTCCTCCAGGCTCGGCCACCTCACCCCCTCCCCTTTCTCTTTCCTGTAATTTAAGCTGTTGTTGGGAGTTGGAGGAGCTGGGCTGGTTTGAAAGGAGGCCCCACTGCTTTTCAGAGAGGAATTGAAACCATGGAGCTGGGGGTGAGGGGAGGCCGAGGGGGAGGGGGGCAACCTGAGAAATCAAAGCGGCTGCAGCTCCATCTGGGAAACCAACTTTGATTTACTAGCAAGGACCCCGCTCTCCAAGCAGCACCCCCACCCGGCCTCCTTGCCTGGACTTTGCTTTATGGTGATAGCTGGGGAGTGAAGGGGCCTGATTCCCTTCCGGAGCCTGGGAGAACCAGCACTGAGGAGCCAGGCCCAGGGGACCCTGGCTCAGTGGGGCTGCGGATGCTTCTAAAGGAGCTGAGTGTGGGAGGGGACCCCTGGGAAGGAGGAAGGCCCCTCAGTCTGGGCGTCCTGGCCTCAAAGACTTGGCCCTGCTCTGGCTTGACTGGACCCCCTCCCCACAGATGGGGGTCTGGGCTGGGGGCACTCATAGGAGGAGGCCAGTTCTGCTTCATCTGTCTATGACCTTGCCCTCAGAACTGGGGGGGTTGGAGGCTGGGAGTGGGGAGTAAGAGCCAGAAAAAGAAAATGACTGAGCAAGAAAAGGAAAATTTATTTTAGGGGATGATTTTGTGTTGAAATTCAGTGTGGCGAGTTTCCCATTGTGGCTCAGCAGGTTAAGAATCCGACTAGTGGAGTTCCCGTCGTGGCTCAGCGGTAAAGAACTCTGCTAGTTTCCATGAGCATGCAGGTTTTATCTCTGGCCTTGCTCAGTGGGTGGGGGATCCGGCAGAGGCTGTGAGCTGTGGTATATGTCACAGATGCTGCTCAGATCCCGAGTTGCTGCGGCTGTGGCGTAGGCAAGCAGCCGTAGTAGCTCCAATTCAACCCCTAGACTGGGAACTTCCACATGCAGAGGGTGTGGCCCTAAAAAAAAAAAAAGCAAAAGAAAGAATCCAACTAGTATCCTCGAGGATGTGGATTTGATCCCTGGCCCCCATCAGTGGGTAAAGGATCCGGCATTGCCTTGAGCTGCGGTGTAAGTCCCAGATGAGGCTCAGATCCTGAATTGCTGTGGCTGTGGTATAGGCTGGCAGCTGTAGCTCAGATTTGACCCCTAGCCTGGGAACTTCTATATGCCTCAGGTGAGGCCCTAAAAAGACAGAAAGACAGACAGACAGACAGACAGACAGAAAGAAAGAGAGTTCAGTGTGGGCTGTGGACACCGCTGGGTTCCAGCAGAGGCTCAAGGCCATTCCGGCAGCAGTGCCCACTCTCAGCTCCCTTCCTCTCTGCCCTGTTTGCCTCACCTTGTCCTTCTCTGCCAAATCCTTAAACTCCGCAAAGTTCCTGATGGACCCTCTGCTGGAAATAGAATCCTAAGGGTTCTGGACGCCAGTGCCAAGGTGGGAATAGACAATAATGTGAGTCATGATGCCAGAAAATGCTCGTGCAGCTTTTTGACTGACCACCTGGTCCTCCTCAGTGGTGGGCTGGGAGTGAGGGGTTTAAGTCCCCGGACTCCTGGCTTCTGGGCAGAGTCCCCTTCCCCTGCATCCTCACATCACTGGTGGTTTTCAGGGTTTCAGCATTCAACCTTCAGGACCAGCTCACAGGAAGGAGAAGACGGGGCTAATTCAATGTAATGGAAACTTTTCAGAGCTCACAGCCCCCATCAGACCTCCTGCCCTCCTGCCCAGGGCAAGGTTTCCGAAAGCCTGGAGTCCACATGCATCAGAATCATGTGAGAAGGAGCGAGCACTGGTTCCCATCATGGCTCAGCAGTAAGGAACCCAACTAGCATCCATGAGGATGCGGGTTTGATCCCTGGCCTTGCTCAGGGTTAAGGATCCAGCCTTGTGGTGAGCTGTCGTGTAGGTCGCAGACACAGCTCAGATATGGCATTGCTGTGGCTGTGGCACAGGCCAGGCCGGCAGCTGTGGCTCTGATTTGACCCCTAGCCTGGGAACCTCCATGTGCTGCTGGTGAGGCCCTAAAAAGTTTTAAAAAAAGAGAAAAAAAAGAAAAAATATGGATTCCTGCGTCCTCCCAGTGATGGGAATTTATATATTTTGAATGTTTGATTTTTGGCTTTTTAGGGCTGCACCCGCAGCATATGGAGGTTCCCAGGCTAGGGGTCCAATCGGAGCTACAGCTGCCAGCCACAGCCACAGCCACAGCAACGCCAGATCTGAGCCATGTCTGCAACCTACACCACAACTCATGACAACGCCAGATTCTTAACCCACTGAGCAAGGCCAGGGATCAAACCTGCGTCCTCATGGATGCTAGTCAGATTTGTTTCCACTGAGCCACGACGGGAACTCCAATGATGGGAATTTATAATGCCCAAGTGATTTTTTTTTTCCTTTTTTCTTTTTTGGTTGCCCCAGTGACTTATGGAAGTTCCTGGGCCAGGGATTGAATCCGGAGCTGTCACCTATGCCACCGCTGCAGCAACACTGAATCCTTAACCCATTGCGCCAGGCCAGGGATCCAACCAGCAC
This sequence comes from Catagonus wagneri, assembly GCA_004024745.2. Classification (NCBI taxonomy): domain Eukaryota; kingdom Metazoa; phylum Chordata; class Mammalia; order Artiodactyla; family Tayassuidae; genus Catagonus; species Catagonus wagneri. Next base: position 3,001,619 of record PVHT021183690.1, on the reverse strand, counting down.
CTCCACAAAGACAAGCCCGGATCATTAGCCCACTGTGCCACAGCGGGAACTCATCCCCAAATAATTCTTATGCACCCTCTAGACCTCTCTGCTTTCCAGATGACTCAATACTCAGTTCGCTTTCAGAGGCCTGGTTAATCTTGGAGCTGCCTAGTCTTGCTCTGTCACCTGCTCCAAACTCATTCGACCACCTTTCAAAATCGAACCCCCAATGTGTCTTTGCCAGCATGAATTTCTACCACGCTTGCCCCGTTGTGGAGAACAAGATGGACCGGCCCTCAGCATCTAGCCCCACCTCCTCCTAGGTCCCTTTCCTGCACGGCAGAGCTTGGGAAGCCAAAAACCTTCACCCTCAGCCTCCCTTGCAGCTAGCGTTCTGGATGCCAGATGCATTCGTTCCAGACTTGGAAGGTGGAGGGGAGGTGAGGCCGTGTTCTCGCTGCTGCTCTGGCTATTTCTGCTGGCAGGTAAGGTCCTGGAGACGGGGATTAGTCCCACAGCAGCACCCAGTTCCGTCTCTGTAATAACAGTAGCAGCCTGGCACTGATTCCTATGGGGCCATGAAGCTCCGGGGTTGCATCTGTGACCTCCGTTCCGGTGGCAGCCTCTGGTTCTCCCTACTTGATCGTGGCAGAAGTGGCAACTCCTACTGGAGAATCATTTCCACAGCTACGTTATAAAGTCTACTCCTCCAGTCTGTCCAACAATTTTTCTAACTCCTGTTCCCTGTTGTCTTAGTCTGCTTTGACCCCTAGCCTGGGAACTTCCATGGGCTGTGGGTGCAGCTATAAAAAAGGAAAAAAAAGTCCTACTTTTATAAACCTTTTAAGGCCCCTTCTCTGGTGCTTCCCTGATACTATTCCCACACTCCTTTCTCTGGGTTTGTGTTTATCTTATGGCATTTAGCCTTTGGTACGTGTTATTTATGTACGTCTAATCCCCCCCCCCAACCCCAATAAGGTTGTCTCTTGAGGATAGAGGCCATGTCTTGGTTTTTGCACACACCCTATTGCTTAGAACGGGTGGCATATAGTAGGTGCTCAGTAAACATTTGTCAAGTGAATCAGTGGCCTCTACAAGTGGGGCGGAGCTCGAAGAACTCCCTGGTTTGAATAGTCCAGAGGTGAAGCATCCTGACCTGGATGCCCAGCCCACCTCCCTTACCCTGACACTTTGCCCTGTTCCGGAACCGACACTTCAGCAGGAAGGAAGATGCTAAACTCTAAGGAGGAGAAATGAGCAAACCAGGTCTGGATTTCCAGCCTCTAGTTTTGAGGAGAGATTATCCAGTTCCTTGAAGCTATACTGAATTGCAAATATGTTCTGGTCTCTAATCTTTTTTTTTTTTGTCTTTCTTTCTTTTCTTTTCCTTTTTTTTTTTTGCCACCCAGCAGCTTATGGAGTTCCTGGGCCAGGGAGCAGCTGTGAGCCGCAGTTTCCACCTACACCGCAGCTGTGGCAACGCCAGATCCTTTAACCCACTGTGCTGAGCCGGGGATTGAACCTGCTGCGTCCCAGTGCTCCAGAGATGCCGCCAACTCAGGAACTCCTGGTCTCTAATCTTAAAAGGAGTAAAAGAATTTGTCATATTGTGAGAACTCGCGAAGTGGACCTCGGATATGTAAGAGCTCGGGTCCTGGTCTGGATAAGCTGCAGCTGACCTACTCACTAGCTCTCCGACTTTCTGTGAACTGCTTTGGTTTCGAGTATCAGTTTCTCTGTCTGCAGAATGGGCAAAATAAATCTGTCTTATTCCCTTTGAAGTGAGGATTGAATGAGAAAAGGGATTTGTAGGGACAGCTGCTTTGGGAAGGGACACTTAGGGTGGTATACACGGTGCTCTGAACTCCTCCCCAAGTAATTCTTAGGCCCCCTCTAGAGCTCTCTGCTTTCCAGATGACTCAGTACTCGCTTTGCTGAACTCAGGCACACAAGGCTGCTCTCCTAAGAGGCAACGTGCAGGAGCACACACTGGCCCTCACAGCAGAGAAGGGTGGTGTGGGGTCTTTTTTGTTTTTTGTTTTTGGTATTTTTGTTTTCTTTTTAGGGCCCCGCCTGCAGCATATGGAAGTTCCCAGGCTAGGGGTCGAATCGGAACTGCAGCTGCAGCCTATGCCACAGCCACAGCAAGGCGGGATCCTTAACCCATTGAGAGAGGCCAGGGATCAATCCAGAGTCCTCACGGAGGGAGACAATGTCAGGTCCTTAACCCGCTGGGCTACAAGGGGGAACTCCTGCAGGAGACTTGAATCTCAGCTCTGCTTGCTTCCCTGCTACCTTACCTGGGGCAGGTCACTCAGGCTCTCCGAAGCTGGGCGGATCAGACAAAGCGATAAGTGAGCCGTTAACTTCGCTTAATGGACACTCAGCACAATCATTAGTATGTTTTTTCCTCCTCTCCCTAGATCAGGCAGAGGCAGCCGGAGAGGAGGTTTTCCAGGAAAGCCGGGCAGGTGTCAGACTTTTCCAAGACCCCAGCAATTCAGGAGGTTTTCCTCCAGGGCTGGGTCACTCTTATGAACCCTCCAGGAACCCGATGGCCTGAGAGCTGGCCGTGCAGACGGACACATATGTTAATGTTGGGTTAAAGTCAAAATCTACAGGGGACTTCGGGCTTGGGGACAGGGTGACAAGTCCTCTTTGAAGCTGGGGCTGACCTAGTCACTCTCCAGGCATCCCTCTTTTGACACCCTCCTCCACTCTTCCAAATGTCCCAAACGGAGAGAAGCTGACTCCTTAGGAAGCAAAGAAGGAGATCAGGGCCTCCGCTGGGCGCTCTGAAAATCTCCTTTTGTTGGGAGGGGACTTAATGTTGAGGTAGCTTGCGTGGGGGGGACAGTCCTAGGATAGAAGGGGGGTAGGCAGGTCCTACCTAGTGGATGGGGGTCATTGGGAGGAGAAAACGCACTTTCCTGCCCTCCCCAGGAAGCTTTCCTGCCCGGCAGCTGGTGCCCCAAGGCTCCCCCCTCCCAGCCCAGGCCCTTCCCTTAGAGAGAGCCTGCTGAGCCTGGAATGAGAAGAATCTGAACTACAAACAGACCTCCCAGAGGCACCCCCGACTCTCCTCTAACCACTCCTAGCCGGCAAAAGGCTGGCTTCCTGGAGTGGGAGACTCTAAGAGGCAGGGCTGGGGTTTGGGCTACGGAGAAGGGGCCTCGGTGGGGGGACTTTTTTCTTGGAGAGGGAGGGGAGGGACTGGGCCACGCCGGGACCGCATTTTCCAAACTCAAAATCAGATCCAGTAAGAGTATAATGGTAGGGACCGTGGGACTGGGAGGGGTTTGAGATCCAGCCTGTCCCAAGCTGGCAGATCCCCCCTCGGGAGTGCAAGCCGCCACCCAAATATTATCTAGTCTCCGCCCAGCCTGCTCTTCGCTGCTACTTGGCCTCTCTCTCTGCCCATCTGAACACTCTTCCTGGAGTGCCCAGTGGCTCAGCGGGAACAAACCTGACTAGTAACCATGAGGACTCAGGTTCGATCCCTGGTCTCGCTCAGTGGGTTAAGCGGTACAGTGACCTATGGTGCCACGGCTCAGATCCACTGTTGCTGCAGTGTCTGTGGTGTAGGCCGGCAGCTGCAGCTCACATTCGACCCCTAGTCTGGGAACCTCCATATGCCCCAGGGCGGCCCTAAAAGGACCCCCCCCAAAAAAAAAAAGAAAAAACGCTCGATCCTGGTGGCCCAGGGAGCATCTTGTTATGTAAGCTCTCCAGAAACCTGGAGCTCCCGGTCCTCAGCCTGGGCTGTACCACTGAGTCTGAGGAGGCTGTGAATGAGCTTTGAGGAGTTGGGGGCAGGGGCTAGAATCACAGCGAAGATGGAGAAACCAGCCAAAAGGACCAAAGGCACAGAGCCAGGGAGGCCCCCTCCTGCCTGCCACACTTCCCCAGACCCTGGCCTCCTGCCCACTGTCCTCCTTGGAATCCCTCCTCCACCCCCCACCTGGGTCCAGCTTGGGGCTTTGATGTCAGTTAGCCATGGCTGCCCATGTCCCTGGATGCCCAAGCAGGCCATTAGAGGGGGAAACCCTGGGGAGGTGACCAGGGAGGACAGACTGCTGGAGCTGGAAGCCGCCTTAGGCACGATGACCTCTTTGCAGGGGCCGCTCTCTCCAGCTTGTATAACACAGCTCCTGCCAAGGGTGGTATAGAAAGGCACAGAGCCCCAGCGGGCTGGGGAAGGCTGCTGAAAAGGCAGCTTAAGGGCTTCCTGCTGGGTGAGATGGATTAGGGGCCTGTGGGGAGGGAGCCAGGCGGCGAGAAAGGCACTGGCCCAAAGCCAGAGCCCCTTGGCCCAAGGCCCTCTGGGATCAGGAGCTCCTGGGTGTCTGGCAGGCGAGGAGCCGCACGCTCCCTCTGGCTAAGGGGCTGGGAGGATGGGGGCCCAGGCAGGGTGACACATGGGATGAGACGATACCGTGGGGTCCCTCAAATACAGGGGGAACGATGGAAGGAGACACTCCTGGGTGAAGCAGCCACCCTCTAATAGGGAAAGGGAGAAAAGCAGGAGCTGACTGACCCCATGCTATCTCCCCTCGGTCTCCCTGCTGCCTCCCAGAGGGAAGGCGCCTCTCAGAGGCTCCCAGGATGGGAGGGGAGCAGACAGCCCTTCTCACCCATAGCCAGTCCCCTCTGCTTCTCAGGGACCCCAATACGGAACAGAATGAAGGGGACCCACCGGGTCCTAAAGTTTCCACGCAAGCATCGGGTTAGGAGGAAGAGTCCAGGTGGCCCCAAGACGAGCTATAAAACTGAGAAACCCTGGGTGGTGCCTGGACTCTGACACCAGGGCTGGTTTCACTCTGGCCCTCGCTGGCTCCCATGTCTGCCCTGTGAGATGACATCTCCAAGGCCACACTGTGGAGAGGAAAGAGCCCCGGTGGAGGAGTCAGGAGATCTGACTGACCCTCTGAATTCTGGTTTCACCGCAGTCAAAGGTGGCGGGAAAAAAAAAAAAAACTGTTCCACTTAGTGTATTGTCAAGAGCTGACACATGCATCCTAGAAAAATCAAATGTCATTGTTATCAATGAGGCACCAAGTCATTGTTATCCCTAGAGTGTGTGTATAAAAGGATGGATGTTTTTAGGAAAGGAACACGTGAGAACCAGGGACCACCACAGCGGGTGCTTTGCATTTCTTTATCTCTTCATGAGCACTTTAGAAGAGCATGGTATTTTTGCCCCCATTTTTTTTTTTTTTTTTTTAGCTTTTTAGGGCCGCACCCACAGCCTATGGCCTATGGAGGTTCCCAGGCTAGGGGTCTAATCGGAGCTGTAGCTGCCGGCCTACACCTCAGCCACAGCAAAGCGGGATCTGAGCCGCGTCTGCAACCTACACCACAGCTCACGGCAATGCCGGATCCTTAACTTACTGGAGCGAGACCAGGGATCGGGATCGAACCCGCAACCTCATGGTTCCTAGTCGGATTCGTTTCTGCTGCGCCTCCTTGTAATTTCTTACCCAAGTTTCAGAAGCTCATAAAATGCGGCCTGAGAATTAGAAGTCAAGAGTGTTGGGTCTTGAAGACGTGATATGGCCCCAGGGTCTGGAGGCATTATTCCTACATTCCTAGGTTCAGAGGATTTCTCTAGAGGGTGATTCCTTCTATTCTGAGCTGGGCTCAGGCAGGAAGCAGGCTTGGATCCTCAAGCCCCTTCCCATTCCCTGTCGGGCAAAAGGGTTGGAAGGCTGGCAGCGTGGATGCGGAAGTCAGATAAGGTACACGTGGCCACTGGGGCCATTCCCTGGGGAGGAGCCACTCCAGGGACAGTGGGTACTTCAAGCTCAGGGCATCGCTGCATCCGAGCTACCCTGTCTCCCAACTCAGCCGGGCCAGCCCTCTTCTTTGTGCTCAGTTTTTTCCCACAGCCCTGCAAGGGGGGTGCCGGGATCCCAGGCCCACCCCCTTCTGCCCGGCAGCACCCCATCAAGACCCACCATAAAAAGCTGGAGAGTGGGGGGGGGTGTCCTCGTTCTAAGGAGGCCTCAGCACCCTTCTCCCTTTCTGGGGAACAAGAAGCTGCCTAACGGCTTGGGCCCCTTCCCCAGCCCCTGGCCCCAGCCCTGGCTCCCCCAGACAAAAAGCTGCTTTACATGAGAAGAGCAGGCTGGCCTGGCCTTACCCGGGAACTCAAAGAGGCGGTAGCCCCTGACAGCCGGGGACTGCCCCTTCCCCCACACCGAGGCCTCGAGGCCTCGTTTAGTTGCAATTAGCAATTCTTTGCAACCCACCGGGCTGAGGGGGACAAGCCCCCTTACCTCCCAAGCCCAGCCTCGCAGGCCGGGGGGTGGGGAGCCCTTCCCGCTCCTCTCTCCTCCCTCCCCACCCCTCCCCTTCTCCCTGCCCATCCCCCACCTCCCCCATCCCCCCACCTCCCCCCCACCCCCGCTAGTCAGTCGACTTCCTTGGAGTTCTCCCAGGAAGGAAGCACCCTGAGGCACCAAACCAAGGGTGGCTTGGGTGAGGGTGGGGGGTGGTGTGTTGCCCAGGCGGGGGTGAAGGGGACCCCTCCTCCACGCACACGGCACTGCCCCTTCCCTCGTCTCTTCCCACTTGCCACCCCCTCTGCAAATCAGCCTTCGCTCTGAGATCTGCAGGAGGGGAGAGATGGAAGGGAGTTTTCAGAAAGGTCTGCGGAAGGGTAAGAGGGTGAGCGGGCACGGTGGTGAGGGAGAGGCCGCTCTGTCTCACATAAAGTCGGACACTCGCCTCTTCTCGCCTGGCTGGGCTGCCCCTGGATGCTGCAGTTTGGGCTCCCCCTTCCTTCAGGGGGCCTCAGCGTAGGGGCCCCACCACCGTGCCCCCTCACCCTCTTACCCTTCCGCAGACCCTCTTACCCTTCCGAGCCTTGATTCAGGCAGTGGTAGTGTGATGCCACTTGGAAAAGGAAAAGACGGAATCCCCGGGCCGCTTTCCGTTTCTCACAGATCTACTCCTTGGCATCTGGTCCCCACGGGGGGTGGTGGAAGTGGGGGTCCGAGTAAAAGAGGGGGAGAGGAGGACTCCAAGTTGTTTCCTCTAGGGTCCTTTCCTCCTTTCCGTCCAAGTCTCTGGTAGGTTTTCTCTGCCGCCACCAGGGGGCGCCCTCAGTACAGTGGGGGCTTCGGAGCTGGCGGGAGTGGGGTTACCTTGCTGGGTTTGCACCCTAGGGCTAGTCCCTCCCCGCACCTACTCGGCCTTCCTTTCCCAGGGGACCGAGATTGAGCATCCCTGGAAGAAAAGATAGCATCCTCTAAGGGAATTCGGCTCTGGTTTTAAAAGGGTATGTGGGCGGTAAAACGAAATGTCCAGCACTGTGGCTCAGCTGGCCTTCGAGGGTCACGACCAGGTAAAGGGACTAAGGCTTGCCTGGGCTCGTTTCAGCTCGCCCGCCCCGACAGCTCTTCCGGAGGAGTTGGGAGTTCCCGGCTGGCACCTCCTTGGGGTCCTCAGGATTTATGAAAGGGATAGGATACAGGTAACTTGGAAGCAGAGAAGGGGGTTCATGGTTGAGCGGCGCTGAACCGTTTGGGGTGGTCCTCTCCCTGTTTTAAGTATTAATATTTTACTACCCATGCGAATGCGGGGGCGGGGCATGGTTTAGGCTTGGGAAGTAAGAAAAAAAAGATTCAGTCCCTTTTAGCCAACCTTCAGCGGGCTCTCAAAACTCACATCCTTGGGGCTTCACATCAGGACCAGGGAGGAAACTGCAAATCGAGGCTCCAGGTGCTTCTAGGGAAGAAACCGCTTAGCATTATTTCCTGTGGAATTTGCACACAGTTCCCCTTTCCCTTAGAATCCCCATCCTCCGTTTGGGAAGAAAAAATGCCCCATAAATGAAGAAAGGATGTGAGTTTCCACCCAGAGCTGAGGGGCCCAAAAGGATAAACAAGTCAGAAGGAAGGAAAGTGAGATCCTCACCCCGCTTTCCTGGGGCCACATCCAGGAGGGAGGCACGGTTGGCTCCTCTCGCTCCCCAAATCCGTCCTCAGAGAATTTCACTGCGAGGCCTGGATTCCAGGTCCCCAGAAGGGCCTGGGGAGGTGGCGCTTCTGAACACCTGGGATCGTGTCTCGTGCAGCCGAGGTGATGGGCTCTCGGACCTGGGAAACCCACGCGGCCCTCGGGGCCACCCACCTCCCCTAGGAGGAAGGGATTTAATGGGGGTCAAGTGTTTGGAGCCGTGGGCAGGAAGCAGTTGTGAGCCAAAGGCAGGAAATGCTCAAGAACCATCCTCCCGCAGCTAACCTCCTCCAAGGAGTTTGTTCTCCACACTTCCCTCCAGGAGCAGGAGGAGGGAGGACCCGGGACGCGGAGAGAGGGTTGGGCGGAGGTAGGAGGAGGCGGGGCCTGCCGCTCACTGCCCCGCCCCTCTCCCTCTGTCCCGCCCCCGCCGAAGCCTTTCGCGGGCAGTTTCCCCAGCCCCTCCAGGACCTTCCCGATTTTAAGTGTCTGGAGCTCTATTCTGCGGAGAGCCTTTGGCCTCACAGTCAAAGCCCCCCCACAGTCTGAGGTCTTCTGGCTTTGGCTCCCTCTGCTCATCCCTGGAGGGAGCATTAGATGCCCCAGCCTCCCTGCCTGCTTTGCTGTTCCCTCAGCTCTGCCGGTTTGGCCACCTTTGGAAGGCTGCCACCATGCTGAATGCCGCTCTGGGCTCCGTTCACACCCCCTCGGTCTCACTTTTCAGAACACAAACCACATTTTCCCTTGTTTTGAGATCCTGTCTGTCTGTCCAACAGGGTACAAGCTCCTAGAACTCCACCTCACAGAAATGAAAGGTGAACCACTTAGGCCATCCAGAACTTTTGAGGAGCTCCTGCTATGGTGTAATGGGTTAAGAATCTGACTGCAGCACCTCAGGGCGCTGGGGAGGGTTCTGGCCCTGGCCCAGTGCCGTGGGTTAAAGATACAGCAGCTGTGATGTAGGTGGCAGCTGATTTATTTATTTTATTTTCCATAAAAATAAATAAATGAATAAATAAAAAGTTTGAGTAGCCACATTAAAAAAATTAAAAAGAAACAGATGAAATTAATTTTGATAATAGATTTTATTTAACTCAATATATTCAAAATATGATCATTTCCACATGTAATCAGTATTCAAATTGTTAATGCTGTATATTTTATACATATGAATTTCAAACTAAGTCTTTGGAATTCATCATATATTTTACACTCACAGCACAGCTCTCAATTTATGTCTTTTTTTTTTTCTGTCTTTAGGGCCGCACCCTCGGCATATGAAAGTTACAAGGCTAGGGGTCCAATTGGAGCTGCAGCTGCTGCCCTAAACCACAGCCACAGTGCCAGATCAGAGCTGCACTACAGCTCAGGGCAACGTTGGATTGTTAACCCACTGAGGAAGGCCAAGTATCGAACCCAAGTCCTCATGGATATTTACCGCTGAGCCACAATGGGAACTCCAGCACCTCTCGATTTAGATGAATGATGTTTTCGAGTCACATGGCTAGTGGGTACCACATTGGATAGCAGGGTTCTAGAACTCAGGGGTGGAGCCCCAGGTCTATGCTAAAAGTTCAGATAGCATCTTCATTCAAAAAGCCCAGCTATTGGAACAGACTTCCACTTTTTTTTTTTTAGGGTTTTTTGGGGTGCATCCATGGCATGTGGAAGTTCCTGGGCTAGGGGTCAAACCTGTGCCACAGTAGTAACAAGAGCCGTAGAAGTGACAACTTGGATCCTTAACCTACTGAGCCACCATGGAAACTCCAAGACTGCTGAGGTTTTGTATACTGGTTGGGCTATTAACTGTGTGACTCTAGACATGCCCCTTAACTATTCTGTGCCTTAATGGTCTCATCTGTAAAATGGCCTAATAAGCCTCATAGGACTGTGAGGATTCTGTGACATGCTTAGAACAACCTCTGGCACAGCGTAGTAGATGCTTAGTAAAGACTGGATGCTGTCATCGCTGCAGGAAGGGGGCTAACCTTGGCCCCAAATCTTGTTAGCTGGAAGATGGAATGAGAAAAAAAAAAAGTCCTTTGCCCTGCTGCAGATTGAGACAAAAATAAGCTGGGTGGGGTGAGTGAATTTTGTCTGGAGAAGCTGGAATAGGACGGAAGAGGAGAAGGCTGTGGGTGGCTGGCAGAAGGCTCCTTAGAGGAACCAGAGTGAGGTTTACAGCTGTGCTGCCCTGGAATGTGGAAACAGTACCAGAGCTGCTTAAGACCAATGATTCATTGCTGAAATGAAGATTCTGGGTTCAAAGAAGGGAGATCTGGAGCGCTGGAGTCTTGAGAAAAGGCTTCAAGGAGCAGTGTGAAGTCTGGAAAGCCAGCCGGCGGTGGGTGACGAGGAGTTTGCCGGGTGCACGGAGAAAGGGACAAGTTGGGACAAAGGGTCTGACCGGAGTCAGGCCCACATTCTCGCAGGTACCCTCCCTCTGCCGCGGCCGGCTTCCTAGAGGAAGGAAGCGTGGGCCGGCTGCATTTTGAGGCCGCAGCGCCCTCTGCTGGACAAGGGGACCTGGGGCAGCGGCAGGAGTGCGAGGTGCTGGAGGGGAGGGGAGGGGGCGACAAAATTCTGTGCGGGCGGGGGCGGGGGTGTTTCATATGCAGTCCTTCCTGATCCCGAGACACTCCTGAGAAGATCACACGATCTGAATCCCTTGGCAAGAACGTAGGAACCTTAAGCAAAATGAGCAACCGCTAAAGGGTTTACCGGATCGTCTTCATTTGCTCGCTTGGTGTAAATAACTGTGGGCTCTAATTTTACCTCATAATCCTTTGAAGTTACAGGGCTATGCCTTAGTGGCAAATAATAGTTAAAAAATAGCCACCAGCTCTTACGTAGCCCTAATACGTGCCAGATTTTTTTGTTTGTTTGTTTGTTTTGTCCTGCCAAGGGCACGCAGAAGTTCCCAGACCAGGGATGGAACCCACTCCACAGCGGCGACTTGAGCTGTTGCAGCGACAACGCTGGATCCTTAACCTGCTGTGCCACAAGGGAACTTCCAGGTGCTATTCTTTTATTATTTTACAGATGAGGCACAGAAAGATTTAAGTCACCTGCCTAATGTGACACAGCTGGCAGATGGCAGGGCCAGACTGACCTCGGCAGTTTGGCTCCAGAGTATGCACTAAGCCATCAGGCTACCTACCTCTTCTCGCAAATCGTCAGGACCCCTTTCCCCCTTACATGAGATATGGTTAAGTCCGGGTGCTCTGTGAATATGCACCTTCTGAGTTCTGTCTCTGAGTCTCTGATCACTGCAAAATGATTTTGAAAAAAGCAGGCCTAACATTTATTGATTTGCCGTGCACTAAATATATGCCAGGTCCTGTGCCAATTGCACTGTTGGATTATCTCATTGAAGCCCCATAATGGCCCTATGAGATGACGACCCTTAATTTTCCCCCTTTGACAGATGGGGAGGTATATTCATTTTCTTTTGCCACATAACAAATTGCCATAGGCTTCGTGGCTTAAAACAACACATATTTCTTATCTCACAGCTTCTATGGGTTAGAAGTCCAGGTATGGCTTAGCGGGTCTGCTGCTCAAGGTCTCACCAGGCTGCAATCAAGATGTCAGCTGGACTGTATTCTCGTCTGGAGGTTTGACTGGAGAAGATCACTTCCAAATTCTGTCAGGTTGTTGGCAAAATTCATCTCCTTTCCTCCAGGGCATACTGACAGTCCCAGCTTCTTGCTGGCAAGTGTCAGTCAGCATCCAGCGTCTTCTAGAAAAAGAGCATTAGTAGAGAGTATGTGTGTGTGTGTGTGTGTGTGTGTGTGTGTGTGTGTGTGTGTAACATATTTATTCCAAGGAACTGGCTTATATCATTGTCGGGGCTGGCAAGTCTGAAATCCATAGGGCAGATCAGCAGGCTCAAAACACTCAGGCAGGACCTGATGCTGCTGTCTTTTATCATGTCGTTGTTCTTGTTTTTTCTTTTTAGGACTGAACCTGTGGCTTATGGAGGTTCCCAGGCTAGGGGTAGAATTGGAGCCACATCCACAGCAATGCCAGATCTGAGCTGCATCTGGGAACTACGCCGAAGCTTGTGGCGATGCTGGGCCTTTAACCCACTAAGCGAGGCCAGGGATCAAACCTGCATCCTCATGGACACTATTCGGGTTCATTACTACTGAGCCACAATGGGAACTCCTGATGCTGCAGCCTTAAGGCAGAATTTCTCCTTTGTTCCTCAGGGAAACTGCAGTTTTGTTCTCAAGGCCTTTTGACTGTTTGGCTGAGGCCCACCCACATTACCAGGAATAATCTCCTTTATTCCTGGGAGAGTCAACTGGGAATTCCCATCGTGGCTCAATGGGTTATGAATCCGACCAGTATCCGTGAGGAGCCTGGTAGGTTAAGAACCCTACTAGTATCCATGAGGATGCGGATTTGATCCCTGGCCTCACTTGGTACATTAAGGATCTGGCCAGCGTTGCTGAGAGTAGTTCGCAAATGTAGCTTGGATATGGATCTGGCGTTGCTGTGGCTGTGGTATAGGCTGGCAGCTCTAGCTCCAATTCAACCTGTAGCCTGAGCTTCCATATGCTGCAGGTGCAGCTTTAAGAAATACAAAATTAAAATAAAATAAAATAGAAAAAAAAATTAGTCCCAGGCAGCTAGGTGTTATTGTGGTTAGGTGGACCCCCAAATAGGTCACACCAGGGCTTATGGCAATTTTCATGTCTTTGTTTCTATTCTTTTAATGATTACCCTACAAATTATATCCTGTATTTACATACAGGGCATGTTGTTTGGGCCTGTATCCTAAAAACTATAGGGCATGTCAAAGTCTAAAGTTAATCAATACCTTTACTTACTTTCCTCCTGGACCAAAGAACACTTTAACTACATTTATCATTTATGTTGTACATTTTAATTATACTCTTTAATCTCACTGGACATTATTATTGTTTATGTAGTCAATGCCTTAGATTTACATACATATATATATATTTTTTTATGTCTGTACTTATGGCATATGAAAATTCCTGGGCCAGGGATCGAATCCGAGCCACAGCTGTAGCAATGCCAGATCCTTTAACCCACTGTGCTGGGCTAGGGATCGAACTGGTGCTGCCAAAGAGACAAGCCAGATCATTAACACACTGTGCTATAGTGGGAAATCCCTATGTACATATCTTTACTCTTCACCTTTTTTTTCTTTTTCTTTTTATGGCCGTGGCTTATGGAAATTCCCTGGCTAGGGGTTGAACTGGAAGGGCAGCTGTAGGCCTTTTGCCACAGCCACAGAAATGTTGGATTGGAGCCACATCTGCGATCTACACTGCAGCTCTCAACAACACCAGATCTTTTTTTTTTGTCTTTTTGCCTTATCTAGAGCCGCACCCGCAACATATGGAGGTTCTCAGGCTAGGGTGTCTAACAGGAGCTATAGCTGCTGGCCTTTGCCACAGCCACAGCAACGCGGGATCCGAGCTGCGTCTGTGACCTACACCACAGCTCACGGCAACGCCGGATCCTTAACCCACTGAGCAAGGCCAGGGATCGAACCCACAACCTCATGGTTCTTAGTCGGATTCGTTAACCACTGAGCCATGAAGGGAACTCCAACAACACCAGATCTTTCAAAAAAAAATTTTTTTTTGTCTTTTTAGGGTCACACCCGTGGCATGTGGATGTTCCCAGGCTAGGAGTCGAATTGGAGCTGTAGCCGCCAGCTGATGCCACAGCCACAGCAACGCCAGATCTGAGCTGCATCTGTGAACTACACCACAGCTCGTGGCAATGCTGGATCCTTAACCCACTGAGCAAGGCCAGGGATCAAACCTGCATCCTCGGAGTTCCCATTGTGGCACAGTAGAAACGAATCTGACTAGGAACCCGTGAGGTTCCTACCCCAGAAATAGAACCGACTGTCCTCCCATTCAGGGGCAGCACCTTGGGACTTCTCTTGCATGGTTTACTTACCCAATAATTTACATATTTACTTATTATCTGCCCCACTAGATGATCAGCTCAGGGAAGGTAGGAATAGTCCCATCAGTGCCTCCAAATCCTAGCAAATCAGGAGGTGTGGTGAGGATGGAGGAGATGTGGGTTCAGTAGGTTTGAAGCAGTCTCTGGCGATGACCAGGTATCTAGAGGTTCAGATTAAGAACTTCTCCCCCCGGAGTTCCTGTAATGGCTCAGCGGAAACGAATCTGATTAGCGTCCATGAGGACACGGGTTCGATCCCTGGTCTTGTTCGGTGGGTTAAGGATCAGGTGTTGCTCTGAGCTGTGGTGTAGGTCGCAGGTGTGGCTCCGACCCTCCATATGCTGCCCCTCCATATGCTGCGGGTGCGGCCCTAAAATAAAAGAACTTCTCCCCCGCTGCTGGGCCCAGCGGACCTATTTCTCTGAGCTGGAGTTTTCTGGGAGAAAAGCTTCAGATCTGGACCCCTCTGGTCTAGCCTGAGACTGGAGTCCGGCGAGGAGGCGACTGCACAGCCTCAAGACGACGGTAGGTGGCAGCACACACATTCCCATTGCAGTCCTGGCAGCCGTTCACGGACTTCCTGGTGTGGCTGGGAGGAGCAGGGCATGGAGGAATGTAACTGCCAGAATTGGACCTCCTTTTAGTCCCCAGTGCCCAAAACAGAATACGGTAAACAACTTCTCCTCCAACTCTCTTCATGCATCCTGTGGGCACGGCCAAAAAAAAAAGGAAAAGAAAAAAAAAAAACAAGAAAAAGCAAAAACAAAAAAAGAGAAACAGGAGTTCCCGTCGTGGCGCAGTGGAAACGAATCCGACTAGAAACCATGAGGTTGCGGGTTTGATCCCTGGCCTCGCTCAGTGGCTTAAGGATCTGGCATTGACATGAGCTACGGTGTAGGTCACAGACGCGGCTCGGATCCTGCTTTGCTGTGGCTGTGGTGTAGGCCGGCAGCTGCAGCTCTAATTAGACCCCTTGCCCTGGGAACCTCCATGTGCTGTGGGTGCGGACCTAAAAAGCAAAAAAAAAAAAAAAAAAAAAAAAAAAAAAAAAAAAAAAGGACAGAGAGAGAGAAAAACGTATCTAAACCATGTTTAACTCCCCCAAATTCTAGGTGTTCCTGGGGGTCACAGGCCATTGTTATTAATTTCCTAGCACAGGTGAGCATAGATTAAAGTTTCTGTAAGTCTCCCTAAGTGACTGCTTCATCACTCAGCCTGAAGAATCTGCAAAAGGAAGGTGGATGCTGCAGCCCCTTGCCTCATGGAAACTCTTAGAACAGTTGGTCTCCAATTTTCATGATCATCAACATCATGTTCTGGGGGGTTGGCAGTGGTGTTCTGATTTGGCAGAACTAGGCTAGAGCACCGTAATCTGCATTTAAAACAGTGCTCCCTTGTTATTCTGACCCCGTTTTGAGAATCCCCTCTAAACTCAAGCTCACATAGGCAATTTCTTTTCAGTTCCATTTCAACTCTCTCTCGGGACTTCTCAGGCTTAGCATGTCCAAAATGCACCTCCTGATAAATTTGTCAGCTACCCACTCAACCTTCCCAGTTTCAGTAAATGATTCCACATTCCACCTGGTTACTCACACTGGGAACTTGGAAGCCATTCTTGACTCCATCCTTTTCTTTTTTAATTTTATTTTTATGAGAGTATAGTTGATTTACAGTGTTGTGTGCTTCCATCCTTTTCTTATCCCCAACATCTAATCCATTATCTTGCCAATCCTTCTTCAACATGTATCTTTTTTTCCCCTTTTTTTCAGGGCTGCACCTGCGGCATATGCAGGTTCCCAGGCTAGGGGTCATATCAGAGCTATAGCCATTGGTCTGCGCCACAGCCACAGCAATGCCAGAGCCAAGCAGCGTCTGCGACCTACACCACAGCTCATGGCAATGCTGGATCCTTAACCCACTGAGTGAGGCCAGGGATCAAACCTGCATCCTCAGGGATACTAGTCGGGTTCATTTACCCTAAGCCGCAATGGGAACTCCATTCAACATGTAACTTAAATCGCCCCTCTCCATCTCTACTGCCCCCATCTTAGTCCAGGCTATTGCCATCTGTCATCTCCTGGGGAATTTAGCGCCATAGCAGCGTATCTGTTCTCCCCACTTCCGTTTTTTGCCTCTTTGTAATCCATACTCTCTACAGGCAATGATGGATCTCTTGAAAATGTAAATAGGTTCACATTGCTCCTCTTTCCAAATCTGTCGAAGACCTCCGGCCTGTGTGGGATAAGCTCCAGCTCCACGCCATGACTTCAAGGCCCTGCTAGTTAAGGAGGCCCCTGCCTCCCTTTCCATTTTACGTCTGAAACTTCTTCCCGCACCTCTTGCAGTTCCTCTAACCAGAACTGGCTACATAACATGCAGGGCCCTGTGCAAAATGAAAAGATGGGGCCCTTGTTAAAAAATTATTAAGAATTTCGGAGTTCCCATCATGGCTCAGAGGAAATGAATCTGACTCGTATCCACGAGGACTCAGATTCGATCCCTGGCTTCACTCAGTGGGTTAAGAATCTGGTGTTGCCATGAGCCGTGGTGTAGGTCACAGACACGGCTTGGATCCCGTGTGGCTGTGGCTGCTAGCTAAGCTCTGATTTGACTCCTAGCCTGGGAACCTCCATATGCCGCAAATGTGGCCCTAAAAAGCAAAAAAAAAAAAAGAAAAAAAATTCAAGAGGTGACAGTAGAGCCTGAAAGCAAGCATGGAGCCCTTCTGGGTATAGATCCTTGTGCATCAGGCCCAGCCCTCTGCCTGGAACTGTCTGCCCCAGTTTATAAGAGCCAGCTCTCAGCTCAAATGTCACTTCACCAGAGGTGTTACCTGATTGTCACTGAATTTAAAGTAGCTTCACCCAGTTCCTCTCTCCCACAGTCTTTGTTATTATTATCTTCCCAGCCCTGGCCATAACTGAGATGATCTCATTTGTTTACTTGTGTATCGTCTGTCTCTCCCCACCTCCCCACTGCCAGAACATAAACTGGATGAAGGACTTTTCTTGCCCTGCTCAGCTCGGTATCCCCTGCAACTAGAGCAGGGCCGCTTCAGACTAGGCACAGGATAAATATTTGATGAATAAAGGAATAAATACGCTAAAGCCACTCCAGGAAGCTAGTCTAACTTTGGCCACCCAACATCACATCGGGGAGTTCTATGGCCAGCAGTGTTTTCTTTTTTTCCCTTGAATTCCATCTGAATGCCTTTGGGCATTGTGAATACCTTAGGTTTCTTCTTCTCCCATTGCCTTAGTTTTATCCCAGGTCCACACTTAAGTTTCTGTCTTTCCTCTGGGTGAACAGGGATGAACAGACTGTGCCTGAATCTTATTAGCTGTGTGACCAAGAACAAATGATTTGATCTTTCATTTTTTCGTATATATATATTTTGGCTTTTTTTTAGGGCCACACCTGCAGGCATATGGAGGTTCCCAGGCTCAGGGTCAAATCAGAGCTACTGCTGCTGGCCTACACCACAGCCACAGCCATGCCAGAGCCGAGCCGCGTCTTCGACCTACACCACAGCTCTCGGCAACATGGGACCCTTAACCCGCTGAGCAAGGACAAGGATCGAACCTGGTCTCAGGTATCCTAGTCAGGTTCGTTACTGCTGAGCCACAAAGGGAACTCTCTGATTTGATCTTTCTGAGTCTTGCCTTGTCATCTGACCAATGAGGATAAGTATGTTATCAACTCTTTAGATGAATTTGAGATTAAGTGTGTGAAAATTAATAAAAGGCTCACTAAAATGGTTTCCAGAGGACAGGGGGAGTTCTCACTCACATACCACTCCATATGAACAAAGATTCCAACTGGAAGAGATGCACTGTGCATCTCTGGCAGAAGTGACACTACTTTGCTACCAGCAGCAGGAGGAAGAAAGGTTTTCTCCTCGCCTGGCAACAGCACAGCCAACGAGAGAAGGTCATATCTCAGCCAGTTAAAAGCCACTGCACTTTGAACTCCCAGTTTCCTCCAGTGAACTTATTGTTTATAACAGCCCTTCCCAACTTGCCCTTCTCCTCTATAAAACAAAAAACAAAAAAACAAAAACTTCCTCTTTATCGGACTTACATGGGGTTTGCTGTAAACCCATTTGCTAGTTAAAAAAAAAAAATCCAAAACTGGCTGTTTTATTGTTTCAGGTTAATGGGAAGATTTTTTTTTTTCTTTTTTAGGGCCATACCCGTTGCATATGGAGGTTCCCAGGCTAGGGGTCAAATGAGAGCTACAGCTGCTGGCCTACACCACAGCCACAGCAATGCAGGATCCAAGTTGCATCTGTGACCTACACTACAGCTCACAGCAATGCCGGATCCTTAACCCACTGAGCGGGGCCAGGGATCAAACCCGCAACCTCATGGTTCCTAGTCGGATTTGCTTCCGCTGCACCATGACAGGAACTCTCCTGCTTAAAATTTTTTAACTTTTAAAAGTTATTTCTCGGAGTTTCCGTCATGGCAGTGGAAACGAGTCCAACTAGGAACCATGAGGTTGAGGGTTCGATCCCTGGCCTCGCTCAGTGGGATAAGGATCCGGTGTTGCCATGAACTGTGTTGTAGGTCACAGACACGGCTCAGATCTGGCGTTGCTGTGGCTGTAGTATAGGATGGCAGCTGCAGCTCCGATTCAACCCCTAGCCTGGGAACCTCCATATGCCGCAGGTGTGGCCCTAAAAAAAAAGACAAAAAAGGTTCTCAATCTCTGAATACTCTTTTTTTTTTTTTTTTAAGAGCCACAATCCACAGCATATGGAGGTTCCCAGGCTAGGGATCGAATTGGAGCTATAGCTGCCAGCCTATGCCACAGCCACGCCGGATCTGAGCCACGTCTGCGACTCATACCACAACTCACAGAGATGCCGGATTGTTAAGCCACTGAGCAAGGCCAGGGATCGAACCCGCAACCTCATGGTTCCTAGTCAGATTCATTAACCACTGCACCACAAGGGGAACTCCTCTGAATATTCTTTATTCAGCATCCTATGCTCCCTGATGTGGTTCTTTTTTCCCTGATGTGATCTTATGTCTCCATGGATAATGATTATAATTCTTTTGATTTTTTTTTTTTTTGCTACCTCCATTATCTCTGACTCTTCTGAAATCCTTGTCCTGTTGTTTTCTTTTGGCTTTCCTTCAATGTCTCCTTCAATGTTTGGTAATCCCTGGCTATCTATTCATATATAAGAACTGAGTGGGAGCTCTGTGTGGATGGGATGGGGTTACCTGAATGATGGACTTCTCTATGGGATATATGGGCAGGAATGAGACCTTTAGGTTGAGGAGACCCCACTCCTCACTGCCAGTTTTGGTATGTGTTAACTTTTTTCTCACTAAACCATTCAATTTCCCAGAGAGGGATCCTATAGTCTCCTGCCAGGAGAAGCCCCGCTCTCTGACAAGAGGGTTGTCTTTTAGCATGATGGTTCCCTCCTTAACTGTGACACATATATTGATGCCTCTGTGGTCCAGCCTTTTCAGAGGAGAACCCTCCAGTTTGCTACCTGGGTGGTATTTAGAGTCTAACTGCTCCTTGAACTGCCTTGTAACTAATCCTCTTGTTTTCGTTTGTTTGTTTGTTTGTTATTCTGTTTTCTTTTTAGGGCTGCACTTGTGGCATATGGAAGTTCCCAGGCTAGGGGTCGAATTGGAGCTGCAGCTGCCAGCCTACACCACAGCCACAGCAACTTAGGATCGGATCTGGGTCTGCAACCCACACCACAGCTCACAGCAACACCAGATCCTTAACCCACTGAGCAAGGCCAGGGATTGAACCCACATCCTCATGGATACTAGTTGAGTTCATAACCCACTGAACCACAACGGGAACTCCCTGTGACTTTATCCTTTAACTGTCATTTTAGTGGGGTTAAGAGGAGAAGAGGTAAATGTATTTTACGTATCCATGGGATTTTGTTTGTCACATTTACACTCAAGTCATTTCACAATGTTTAAATTATGGGTGTTCTGCCTCTCCTTATATAAACAGGCAGCTCTTTTCACTGCTTGAATGTAGACTAGGAGTTGGGTGAGGCAGAGGGTAACAAAAGAATAGAAGATACAGAATTCTTTCCAAAAAATTACCTTCATTTTGATTCTCAGGGTAGTGGAAGAGCCACTTTCCCATCGTGGGATTTCCATCAACTAATTCTTTAGAAAAGTAGGGAAGTCCAGCTATCTCGCTTATGTGTTTGATGTATTTTGGCTAAGAAAGCTGGAGGGCTGGGTGGGGTGCTCAGGAAGATCAAAAGATGGAAAAATCTGATTCATAACTCATATAAAGTCAGTGCTAGGCAGGGGCAGTTGAGATTACTAAATTCCTTTATTACTAAATTCGCTTATTTTTAAAAAGGAAGCTGAAGCCCAGAGGACTGTAGTTGATTTGAATAGACTTTGGTCTCTTGAGAAATACTTCTCTCTAATGATCGCTAGAAAATGTCACGTTATTAGCAGTCACTGGCCCTTTGAGTCTAGTCCTTTTACCCCAAGGCTGCCGGAGCCCCTTTCTGTCAAAGGTCATTTCAGAGGGCGCTCTTCTCACGACCACTTCGTTTTTGTTGTTGCTGTTGCCTTTTTGGTTTTTTGGTAGCACTCTTTAGTTTTTAAAATTATACAATTATTTTATTATTTATCTGGTTTTCCCTGTAAGCACTGAGAGAAGGGATCTTTCCTGGCTCGCTCGCCATTTAATCCTCAGAGTGAACCGGTATTCGAACCTGAGAGTCTGGTTCCGAAATCCGCGCTTTCAGCCACTACATTATGCTCCTATTTGGTGAAGAAGGCAGAGGGATGGGCTTCTGCGTACTCAGGCAAGCAAGAGGGCAAAGAGATCTCCTTACTGGGAGAAATGAGCAGGTGGAAAACATCCGCACCCAAACGCGCGGCGCCCCCGCTTGACCTTTCTCTCCGGAAGCGCATGCGGGCCTCCGCTGCGAGTGCGCACGCGCGGCCGCCGGGGGTCGCTCCGGGTCGCGCGCGGAGCCGGGACCTGCGGGGAAGTTCCGCTCCTAAGGCAGAAGGGCGCCTGCGCCAGCGGGGCTCCGGTCGGGACGCGCATTCTCGCTCCCTCCCGCCCTGGCCTGCGCGCGCGGGTGGGCGTGGGAGGAGGCGGGGAAGAGAGGAGGGGAGCGAGGGGGCGGGTGTCGCGGGAGGGAAGGAGCGAACCGTAGAGCGTCGTCCTGAGAGGAGTGAAGGCGGCAAAATGGCGGACCGCTTCTCCCGCTTCAACGAGGACCGAGACTTTCAGGTAAACACGGGCGTCGCCGAGGATCCGGGGGAGGCGCTGGCCGAGCCAGAAGCTTCTTATCCCCTGCTCCCAGCTCTGTTTCCCTCCGGGCTCAGCTTCCGAACCTGCTCCCTTTTCTCTCACGTCCGATTCCTCCAGGGGCCTCCCAAGCTTGAGGCGAGGCCGCATCTCCTCTCGGCCCGTATTCTTACCTCTTAATTCAGGCCGCGAGGTTTTGCGGCCTCGGTCTGTTCCGGCTGCGGGTTTGGGAGCCCCAGCCTGGCCGCTGAGTGGGGGGCTGTGCTGCCCTCGGGTGTGCCCGGCGTGTGCGGGCGCTAGGTTGGCTCCCAGAGGAAAAGGGGTGGGGTGGGGTGGGGGTCAGAGGACCCGGGGCTCCCGAACCCCTGGGTTTTGCTTGCACGGCTCTTCTTGGGATTCTTCTCCTTCTTTTCTCACTGTAACAAATAAATCCCTTTCATTGTCTATTTTACCATTTCCTTGCCCGGAAAAAAAGGGGTTTTATTTATCAGACGCCTTCTTGGTTAGTCATACATTGAGATTTCCCTGGACGAAAATATTGTTGTATTTCCCTGGACGAAAATGTTGTTATTAGGCCGTTAATTAGCCTTGGAAAACAGCTTGGAAGATGGTCGATGTAAGCTTAGCCCCAAATCCTGCCTTGAGAGATTTGTAAGAAGCGTCATGATAACGGACTTTGCAAGCAGATGATGACTAGTAGTACCAAAGGCTTGATTTTTCTTTCCAAAGTTACAAATGTTGTGTGGAAAAATGTCCTTGACATGGCAAGCGTTATGGAGGAAAAAATAAAGGCCAAATGAGAACAACACGTATTTCGGCTGTTTCGAATACCTTCCTGTTGAGCATTGTTACCGCAGAAATCTCTGCCACTAAAGGATTTTTAGTAGAGATTGGCTTTTTCTAGGGTGAAGTACATCTTTAGAGTCTCAAAGAAACCACTGCATTACTACCGCATATCCCAGCAACAGCAGTTTGGGTCTGGGATGAATAGCCAAATTCAAGTTTTTATCCCGCTGCAGATCTTTCTCAGTAAGGCAGGGATATTCTAGATAGATTTCAAAAGGCAGTTTGAAATGGTTTGAATTCCGCGAGAAGATTGGGTTGGTAAATAAGCAGGTAAAGAAAGCAGTTCAGCCAACACTGTTAACAATCTAATGCATGGAATGCTTATGAGAAGTTTTGCAGTAGCAGTAAGGGATCTGGGGGCTGTTGAAAAACCTTGTGATCATGCGCCTGCTGTGTAGCTGCAGCACTATACAGGATCTCAAGGTGCTTAAGGATATGATGCAGGTCCAGGGAAGTTTGAAGTAGTTCATATTAGCAGTTCCCCTGGGAAATGATCTCTGGGAAGGGTGGCAGGTTTGGTGTTGTTTTTAGGGAGCACCAGAAAACATGAGTAAGCTGCAAGATGTGTGGGTTTTATTGGTAGTTTTTGAAGAGACATATGAAAATTAAAACCCTCAAATGCTTTTAAGAGGAGAGAATTTGAAGGTCACTTAATAAAACTGAAAATAGATAATATGGACAATTCAGTTTTGTGTTTGGCAACCACAGGATTTCAGCAGTCTTAAACAGGACTTGCCTTGAAAATTTTTGAAAACTGGAGAGCAGAGTGTGAATGTGGTCACAACTGAGAAAACCTCTACTTTTTTTCAAGTAAAATGATTCTCTTTTCTGATGCTTTAGTTGAGTTTATGTAAGACCTGCTTTTGGTTGCTTGGTAATCCTTTGAAGATACTACATGTATTTTATTTATTGCTTTTAAGTTGGAATACCCAATTCTTACTATATTGGGTCAGCCAGGTAAATGTTGGTTTTTTTAATTCAGACATCCTGGTACTGTGGGTAAATATGGTGTCAGTAGTAAAAACCCTTTAGATAATTACAGCATTTTAGAACTTCTATTAATTAATAATTATTGTGCTAACATTTCTGAAAATCATTCATTTAAAAATAAAGTACTATTTTTTTTTTACTGGGTGTTTTATTTATTTATTTTTAATTTTTGTCTTTTTTTTTTTTTTAGGGCTGCACTTGAGGCATATGGAGGTTCCCAGGCTAGGGGTCTATTCGGAGCTGTAGCTGCTGCCCTACGTCACAGCCATAGTAACACCAGACCCCAGCCGCGTCTGCAACCTCACCACAGCTCACGGCAATGCCAGATCCTTAACCCACTCAGCAAGGTCAGGGATCTAACGCGTCCTGGTGGCTGCTAGTCAAATTAGCTTACGCTGAGCCACAGTGGGAACTCCTGGATGATTTTAATGTAGGGGAAAGTGTAGATTGATTTTTATTAGTGATGTTACTTGATTTAAAATTATTGGAGAGAAAGGATGCTCCTGTATGTAGAGTATTTGAAACATTGTTCAGGATCAGGTTATTCAGAAATAACGGTGGCCTCCTTTTAAGGTTTTAAGTGATAAATGAGATGAAGCTTTGGAGTACACTAGAAAACAAATCCAAAGTAGGTTTCCAAACAGAGTGCACAGATCCTGTTGCTTTAAACAGATCTTATAGCACTGGAAATTTTTCGGTGCACCTTTTCTGGTGAGTTCTAGATGACTATCACTTTTTTTGCCTTCCTATCACATTTTGGCAAGATAATATAGAATTGTAGAATTTCACTCTTTGCCGGTTTACCAGCAAGTGCAAAGTTTGGGGAATTTGAATGTTGTCTCTTGAATTTAGTACGGACTCAGAGATAGATTCTATGAACATCTAAAGCTTCAAAGGTGTTTTGTATAGTATAGAGAGGACCTTAGCTGGTATGCCATTTAAAGCACTTATGAACGTAAAGAGTGATCACTGTTGGGAACAGACTTTTAAAAACATTTGAGGAATTCCCATCGTGGCGCAGCAGAAACGAATCCAACTAGGAACCAGAGGTTTTGGGTTCAATCCCTGGCCTTGCTCAGTGGGTTGCCGTGAGCTGTGGTGTAGGTCGCAGATGCGGCTCAGATCCTGCGTTGTTGTGGCTGTGGCGTAGGCTGTCAGCTGTGGCTCCAGTTTGATGCCTAGCCTGGGACCCTCCATATGCCATGGGTGCGGCCCTACAAAGCAAAAAGATAAAATAAAATAAAACATTTGATAACTTAATTTTAATAGTAAACAGGCTTTACATGTATTATCTCTGAGCTCTCTGAGCTGGATACTATTACTCTCATTTTCAAAGGAGGCAGTTCAGGCACAGATAGTTAAATAACTTAGCCAAATGTACACAGCTGGTAAATGGCAGAGCCTGGATTCATACTCTGGCTTTTTGACTTTTGAACCTGTGTTCATGACCATTATCTCTACTGGCAATTATATATTTTCTATAACTGTAATTGAGTCATCAAATATGGAGGATAAACTTATAGGTCACAAAGAATACATGAGCTTTTAGAGAGGTGATACAATTACAGTTTGTAATTATCCAGATCTGTTTCTTGTGGTCTCCCAGGGCTTCCTTCCAGGGAGGCTTTGATACGGATAAGTTACACTGTGACATAGTGTTGTTTTAGTTCAGGTATTCTTTTTTTGTACCCCTTTTAAATGATATTTTATCTTTGGAAGTCCTTGTGATTGGGCTAATGTATTTATTTTTTTTATGTATTTTATTTTTTTAATATTTTGAGTTTTAACTACTCCTTTAAGAATCTGACCTCAATTTCTGAATGAGACATGACTTTTGTCTGCATTTACCAGATTAAGGTATATTTGTTCATAGGTTGAAATATTACTCAAACTAATGGAAAATGACATAGTGTAATTTACAGTGTAGATGTATTCAACACTGAATTACAGATTCACTAAGGAAAGTATTTGTACAGTGATGTCTGGTCATGAAGTGTACATACTGCTTAGCATTTAGTGGTTGCGCAGCTATTAACGGTGATGCAGCTGAATGCTAGTGAGGAAATGTTCTTCAGCTCGTGTACCTGCAGAGGACTGGTGATCTAGAGTAGCCTTTCATTTCTTGTTCTGAATGTATTCTGCATTAGATTTCGCATGAAAAGGAGCTACAATAATAAATCAGTGAGTGATGAAGTAATGAGAGAAAGCTATCTCAAAGATCATAATAAAAATGTAGACATTACCAAGAACGTCCTATAACCTATAGTAATCATAATGGTACACAGCAATAAGCAAGTCATATATTTACTTTTATGTAGTATGTTTGTAGGATTTCTTTTTGTGTTTCACATATGATACCAGGTTGTGACCTTCAGATAATTCTTAACAGAGACCATTAAGTGAGGAGGTTTACAGTTTTAAAATACTTAGGTCATAAAAGTGTATTAGTATATTTTCTTTTTTTGTTTTTTTAAGGGCTGTACCTGTGGCATGTGGAGGTTCCCGGGCTATGCGTTGAATTGGGGCTGTAGCTGCTGGCCTGTGCCACAGCCATAGCAATGCCAGATTTGTGTCTGCCACCTACACCACAGCTCACGGCAACACCAGATCCTTAACCCACTGAGCGAGGCCAGGGATTGAATCTGTGTCCTCATGGATACTAGTCAGATTCACTTCCATTGAGCCACCATGGGAACTCCAATTAGTATATTTTCTGTGTGGTGCTGTGTATGAGAGTTGGCATTCTAATGCAGGCGTGCCAGGGATCACACATGGGCAAGTGTTCTAATCTCTATTTCCTGGGTCTCCTATCATCTGAAAGAGATGCCACTAGCTGTGAAAATCAATGTGAGCTTTGCCGACATATTGAAACTTAAGTAAAATCATTGCCGTTTCATTTCCCATACATATTATGATAAGTAGAAGGGACTGGAACCAAGGCCATACAAATTGCAAAATATTGATGATGAATCATCATGGATATTAGCAAATGAAAAACTGTTGCTTAGTATGTTCTCAGGGGATCAAGAGTGACCAAAGCAAGGTGAGTGTAAAGGAAGGCTCCTTGGTGGTTTGAAGGGTAGAGTATATGTATTTCAGGCAAAAGGCACTTAGAAATAGAAATGTAGGACATATCAAGGAATAACATCATAGAGAAGGACCTAAGCTGCATTAAAGGGAGGATGGGGTTGGCAAGAACTGATCATAGGGCTTCATATGATGGTATCCTTATTTATTTTTTTCGAAGCAGGTGTGACAGACTAAGTAAAAACAGATCTAGACAAATGTATCATTGGGCTGAGTGTCATCAAAATGATAGAAAAAAAAATAAGTGTCTGTTGTGGTCCTTCCTTTTCTATACATGTCACAAAATTCTCATTAAAGTACTGCAGGGGATTCTTTTATCACATTTTCTCAGGTCTTTATAAGTTATACAGCCATAATCATATAAACTAAAACTGTTGACCTAAATTTAAGAAAAAAAGAAAAAAAAAATGGGAATTCCCATCGCACCTAGCGGGTTAAGGACCTGACGTTGTCTCTGAGGATGAGGGTTCAATCGCTGGCCTTGATCAGTGGGTTAAGGATCCTGCGTTGCTGCAAGCTGCATTGTAGGTCGCAGATGCAGCTTGGATCCAGTGTTGCTGAGGCTGTGGCATAGGCTGCAGCTGCAGCTTTGATTCAGCCCCTGGCCTGGGAACTTCCATATGCCATAGGTGCAGCCATAAAAAGAATAAAAACCAATACCTGTGATTAGCTATCCTCATTGTGCTGCTTCATTGCTGGGATAATTTCCATATAAGTTCAGTCTATTTGGGTACACGATAAAATGAAAAAAAGGACATCTGCTTTATTGCTGTGGTCAAGATTACTATTTTCTGGAAAGGTGTAGCAGAAGTTCATGAGATCTTGAATTATGGATTTGAAATCCATGTAGAAGTTTAGTCTTTGTTTTTGTGACTTAATAAGTTTCTAATATTTTATTAATGAAAAATGGATTCCAGCTCGAGGTAGACATCCAGTTCTTGAATTAAAATTCCTTCCCTGAAACAACTTAGTGCTTTTGGTTGTATGCCTGGCATTCTCTTTTCATGTTAGCATTTCCATTTAGTATTAAATGAAAGCTGACTCATGGCAATTACCAAAGGAATTACAAATGACCACCACAAATACTGAAAGAAGTCATTGATTTGATATTGCAGTGAATACCAGAAGATGTTGTAATGGTTTTCCAGTTATAAAAAAGTGAATTGTCCATTTAACTATGAAAGTCTAACATTAACCAGATGTGCTTAATCATCTTGTATTAATCTGTGCAATCAAAGGCAGAAAGAATATATGTATTGTCATGCTTATACAAAATGATTTTTTTATTTAACATACATTTATTATTTTATACCTAATTAAGAGCGAATGGAAGAAAAATTATCACTAAATTTCCTTTGTCATCATGCATAGATTAATAGCACAAAGTTTTAGTGTTATAGAGACTAAGAAATTAAAGTTAGGGCCCAAACCAGGAATTTCATGTTATTTGCCCTAATTCTCTTTTCTTACCGATAATGTTAAGGTAAGGTAAATCTTTTGTGTCACTCAAGAAAGTTATCTCTGGAGTTCCTGTTGTGGCTCAGGGGAAACAAATCCAACTAGTATCCATGAGGATGCGGGTTCAATCCCTGACCTTGCTGAGTGGGCTGGGGATCCATCTGGCATTGCCGCGGGTTGTGGTTAGGTTGCAGATTTAGCTGGGATCCCTAGTTGCCTGTGGCTGTGGTGTAGGCTAGGTAGCTGTAGCTGTGATTTGACCCCAGCTTGGGAACTTCCATATGCTGTGGGTGCGGCCCTAAAAAAGCAAAAAAAAGAAAGGGGGGGAAAGAAAGTTATCATTGTAATATTACACTTATTCTTGTCTCGTGAGGTTCCAGTTATTTTTTGGTCAACCTTGCCACTCTGGCAATTACATTGATTTCAAAGGGGAATTTCAGTTTATCTCTACACTTCATAGGATCGAAATACAAAACAGCTCAAGGTTTAAAGTTGTAATAGAGAAAAATCATTGATCATGTTTTGTGTCTGACATTTTAAATAATGATAGTTGGAAAAGTCAGTACTCATATCTACTGGTTAATGTAGCATTATTTTTCCAGAGTTGATAAGGGAAGAGCTGCTTAATTTTTTTCCCTTTTTTTTGGTCTTTTTTTGCCTTTATGTAGAGCCGCACCCGCGGCATATGGAGGTTCCCAGGCTAGGGGTCTAACAGGAGCTGTAGCTGCCGGCCTTTGCCACAGCAACGTGGGATCTGAGCCGCGTCTGCAACCTTCACCACAGCTCATGGCAACTCTGGATCCTTAACCCACTGAGCAAGGCCAGGGATCGAACCCTCATGGTTCTTAGTCGGATTTGTTAACCACTGAGCCTTTTTATAGTCAGTTCTGATGAAAAAATTAAGAAATTAATTTGGTATTCCAGGTCTTGACTATAGAAGAGACTAAAGCTGATGCTTGTGGGTTTTATGCAGTAGCGTCAATAACTTCTCTTGTTGCTATGAGTAAAACTATGAAGTATTTTAAAAGAAGGGGCAAAAGGGGTGAAATTTAATTGGTTTTGTCTGCACAGGAGATACCAAAGGGTATATTTACTTTGAGAGTATTTTAGAATATAAGCTATTTTTAAAAGGTTGTTAAATAAAAAAATAATTTGAATAGTGACTTTACTAGGAATAGTATGTACGAGTATGTCTGTGGGGGAAGTTGGTAAAGAAGTGGTATTTTTCAAGAAGCTATTCTAACTGGAGAGATAACAAAAGTAATAATAATACTTAGTTTATTACGCGTAAGACCAGCAGGATTATCAGATAAAGAGTATTATAGTCAATAAATGCAAAACTAAGGAAGGGAGAGAGCCCTTAAAGTGGGTTGCTTAGGCATTCCTTTATGAAGAAGTTTGTGTTTAAACTGGATCTTGAAAGATGGGTTTGCATCCTTGCAAAGGAAAAGAATGGGAGGCATTCATTTGGAGAAAAATAGCCAGTGTAAAAATATAGATGTGGAACAGAATTGATTTTTTAAGGACAACGAATAAACCATTGGAAATAAGTGAAAAGTAAAAGCTAAAGGCTACAAAACTTTTTTTTTTTTAATTTTGCTTTTTAGGGATGCATTTGTGGCACATGGAAGTTTCCAGGCTAGGAGTCAGATTGGAGCTGGAGCTACCAGCCTACACCATAGCCACAGCCACGTCTGATCCAAGCCACATCTGCAAGCTATGCCTCAACTCAAGGCAGCGCTGGATCCTTAGCCCACTGAGTGAGGCCAGGGATGAAACCTGCATCTTCATAAATATTAGTTGGATTCTTAACCTGCTGAGCTACAATGGGAGTTCTTGTAATGTTCTTTCTGCTGTGAAATATAGATTGACCTTTTTTCAAGATGAGTGTTAGTATTATCTGCATTATGCAAAGCATTGTTTCTTTTTGATACATGGCAGCGTTGCTGTGGTGGTGGCGTAGGCCAGCAGCTACAGCTCCAATTTGACTCCTAGCCTGGGAACCTCAATACACTGCAGGTACAGCCCCCCCCAAAAAATAAATAAAAGGTCAGTTTTTCCTGTGGGCTTTTTAAAAGTTACTAATTTTTCAGTGTAGTAATTTTTTTTGAAAACCAGTGTTCTCTTGTTTTAGTCCAGTTATCCAGAAAATTTGATATATCAAACAGATGTATATATATTTTTAGATGAGTGTGTGATATGCTCATACCCTTTGTAACTAAGTGTAATGTGTTTTCAGGTTCTTAGTTATTTGCTGAGATTGCTTAGCCAATTATCTTTCCTATCAGTTTACATGGAATTAAATTTAATAAGTGTGTTTATTCTTCTGACTGACTTACTGGCTCAGCAGTGCCTTAAAAAGTAAAAACATTATTTTGAACCTCTAAATCTTCAAAATCTATGTAGTAATACTGTATGGAGTGTGATCATCTGGCTTTTACAGCTGGGGAAATGGGCCCGGGCCCACAGAATGGTTTGGTAATCTTCCCAGTGTTAACAGATAGTAATGATTTGATTCCTGGTGTCTCTGACTTTAGAGATCTTTGGTTTTAAATAATGTACTAGAAGTCATTGAAAATCGGACTTATGATTATAATAGTGAAGAACTGGGGATTCTGAGGCATTGATCACAATGGTGTTTCTGTCTACTTTCTAAATTGAATTTAATGTTAAGTATAGTACTAAAATTATATCAGTAGTCCCCCAGAAAGTCCTTTTTTTTTTTTTGAGTAGGTTTTTCATCCTCAGACATTTTCTTTCTGAATTGTTTAAGATAATACTAGAATTAGTTTATTTGGAATGAGTAGAAGAGAGGGAGACAAAGATGAATTCTCTCATTTATTTGTTGACAGGAGAACTGGTTTTGTTCATAGATGGAATATGAAGCTATTCTCTGTGACCGTATCTGCTAAACATTATTTTTAGTCCATGGAGGTGAAGTTGGCATCATTATATGTTTTGAATTTAGAAAGTCCAAATTATAAACAAGCATGTTACTTGAGTTGTGATGTAGAGCTGTGATTAATATATCTTAGTGACATTAGACAGTCTCTAAGAGAATAATGCTAAATACAGCACAAAAGATAGATAAATTTTGGTTGAGGAAATTTGGAGCAGAGAGAGACAGGAACATCTACAATATATAGCTTAATAGCCAGAGCCAGGTGCTTAGATAGGGCTAGCATGAGTGGTACACTACAGGCCAAAGATAAAATTTTTTTTTTCTTTTTATGGCCACACTTGCAGCATATGGTAGTTCCCGGGCCTGAGGTCGAATTGGAGCTGGAGCTGCAGCTGCTGGCCTATACCACAGCCACAGCCACTCAGGATCTGAGCTGTATCTGCAACCTGTGCCGTAAGCTTATGGCAATGATGGTTCCTTAACCTACTGAGTGAGGCCAGGGATCAAACCCAGGTCCTCACATATACTGTGTCAGGTTCTTAACCCACTGAGCCACAGTGGGAGCTTTTAAGATAAAACTTTTATTTTTTTTATTTTTTTATTTTTGCTTTTTAGGATCGCACTCATGGCATATGGAAGTTCCCAGGCTAGGGGTCAAATCAGAGCTACAGCTGCCAGCTTATGCCACAGCCACAGCGACTCAGGATCCAAGCTGTG
Source organism: Catagonus wagneri (assembly GCA_004024745.2). NCBI lineage: Eukaryota > Metazoa > Chordata > Mammalia > Artiodactyla > Tayassuidae > Catagonus > Catagonus wagneri. Next base: position 2,970,448 of record PVHT021183690.1, on the reverse strand, counting down.
TCTGTGACCTACACCACAGCTCATGGCTATGCCAGATCCTTAACCCACTCGGTGAGACCAGGGATTGAACCTGCAACCTCATGGTTCCTAGTTGGATTCTTTTCCGCTGTGCCACAGTGGGAATGCCAAGATAAAACTTTTAAACTTGACTCATGGGAGTTCCTTTCATGGCTCAGCAGTTAATGAACCCAACTAGGATCCACAAGAATGGTGGTTCAATCCCTGGCCTCACTCAGTGGGTTAAGGATCTGGTGTTGCTGTGAGCTGTGGTGTAGGTTGCAGACATGGCTTGAATCCCGAGTTGCCATGGCTGTGGCATAGGCTGGCAGCTACAGCTCTGATTTGACCCTTGGCCTGGGACCCTCCATATGCCATGTGTGCAGCCCTAAAAAGCAAAAAACAAAACAAAACAAAACTTGGCTCATAACTAGTCTAGGTGGGAAGAGTCAGGATTTAAAATTTTAGTTTGTGGGAGTTCCCGTCATGACTCAGTGGTTAACGAATCCGACTAGGAACCATGAGGTTGCGGGTTCGATCCCTGGCCTTGCTCAGTGGGTTAAGGATCCGGCGTTGCCGTGAGCTGTGGTGTAGGTTGCAGACGCGGCTCGGATCCCGCGTTGCTGTGGCTGTGGCGAAGGCTGGCAGCTACAGCTCCTGTTAGACCCCTAGCCTGGGAACCTTCACATGCCGCGGGTGCAGCCCTAGATAAAGCAAAAACAAAAACAAATAAAAAATAAGAAAATAATAAATTTTTAGTTTGTGTAATCCTCGTGTTAATTGATTTGACTCTTGAGATCATAAACTTTAAATTTGCCGGCTTTGACTATGAAAAATATTTTTTATTAAGTTTTTTTTTCTCCCCGAAATGGTATTTTAACAGCCACAGGAAGATGGAGAAGACTGTCACTTCTTTAGGGTCTTAAATACTGTGTTTTGCTGTTTGAGATTATGGGCTGTTGGTTGTGATCTTTAAAGACTTGTCCCATACTTTTCTCTAGCTCGCAGTTTGCATGTTAGTTATCATGTAGTTAATAACTGGAAAAGGTACAACTGGTCTTATGTGGATTCCAAAATCAGCACTGGTTAGCATATAAGATTCCATTTATATGGATAAATTTAGGGCAACCTCTGTCTCTATATTTAAATGATCTAACTTTGTAACAGAGAAGTTTCCACATTTGTCCTGTGCTTAGAAGCAGAATCCTTAACCTGTAAGGAACTGGAGCTACTGTGTACTTTAATGACATGCAGGTCTGTCGGGTTCTATTCACTCGTATTTAGACCGACCACATATTGATGCTTTTTGTGAGAGAAGAGGCAGTTGAAAGAAAGTCAGCTGGGTGTACATATACATGTGTGTGCATTTAAAAATCTTTGACACCTTTTTTTGAAACATGATATTGCTTTTAGTCTGATCTTTTTTAATTTACATTTCTAATCAGCATAAATGAAAAGCTCTATTTCAACTCTGAAAGCAGATAATATTTAAAAAGAGTTGGTTTAGACATAGCAGTTATCAATAAAACCAGATTTTAGGAATGCTCTAACATAGGATCTGTGAATTTTCACTCAGATGACTGTTCAGTTTATGAAACTTCTTGGCTTCGGTTATTTATTTATTTACTCTCAGAGCGAATGATATGTATGACCTATTGCTAACAGAATTTGAGAGATCTCAATCCGGTTTTGAAAGCAGAGTGAAGCAAAAAAGTTACTTCTCTTCAAATCCCTGTTGAGAACCTCAGATAATCAGATGCCATACTATTTTTGAAAAGAATGATCTTAATAAGTTCATCAGAATGACTTGGGGGAAAAAAATTGAGAGAGAGAAGTAAGAAAATACCATCATGGAGTTCCTATTGTGTCTCAGGGGTAACAAACCGAAGTAGTATCCATGGGGACATAGGTTTGATCCCTGTCCCCACTCTGTGGGTTAAGGATCCAGTGTTGCTGAGAGCTGTGGTGTAGGTCACAGACGTGGCTCAGATCCCTTGCATCTGTGACCTACAACACAGCTCACAGCAGTGCTGGACCCTTAACCCACTCACTGAGCGAGGCCAGGGATCGAACCCATGTACTCATTGATACTAGTCGGGTTTGTTAACCACTGAGCCGTGACGGGAACTCCTTTAGGCCTTATTTTAATTTTACCACTTTTCCCACTAATGTCCTTTTTCTGTTGCAGGATCCCATCCAGGATTTCACATTGATTATGTTTAGCTCTTTCTTCTCTGTCTTCTTTATAGCATTTCCTTTCTTTTTTCCATGTTATTTATTTATTTATTTAGGGCCACACCTGTAGCATATGGAAGTTCCTGGCCTAGGGGTTGAATTGGAGCTGCAGCTACCGGCCTACGCTATAGCCACAGCAACGTGGGAGTCTTAACCCACTGAGTGAGTCCAGGGTTCAAACCTGCATCCTCGTGGATACTAGCTGGGTCCATAACCTGCTGAGCCACAATGGGAACTCCTACATGTCTTTTATAACTAAGTTTTGAATAATGCTGCTTTCTACAGAAAACATTATTTCAGAATTGTGGAGGCAAGTTTACCTTTTAAAAAATCTTTGTGTTTTGTATAGTGAAATACAGTAGCTTGAGTACGGGACTAAGAATCAGAAGCCTCTGTAGCAGTTCCCATTGTGGCTCAGCGGGTTAAGAACCCGACATAGTGTCTGTGAAGACGCAGGTTTGATCCCTGTTCTCACTCAGTGGGTTAAGAATCCAGCATTGCTGCGAGCTGTAGTGTAAGTCTCAGATGCAGTTTGGAGCCAGCGTTGCCCTGGCTTTGGTGTAGGCTTGCAGCCCCATTTCGACCCCTAGCCTCGGAACTTTCATATTCAGGTGTGGCTGTAAATAGAAAAAAAAGAATCAGAATCCTTTGTGAATTTGTGACAATCTCTGTATGATTTTATTTATCAGTTTTCTAATTTGTAGAATAGGGATGATTTTTTAAAAATTCCCCCAAATTCAACTGTTTGCCAAATCCTGTATTTGTTTGTTAATATAAGGTTTTTTTTTTTTTTGGTCTTTTTTCCTTATCTAGGGCCTCAACTGTGGCATATGGAGGTTCCCAGGCTAGGGGTCTAACAGGAGCTGTAGTTGCCGGCCTTCGCCACAGCCACAGCAACGCAGGATCCGAGTCGTGTCTGTGACCTACACCACAGCTCACGGCAACACCGGATCCTTAACCCACTGAGCAAGGCCAGGGATCGAACCTGCAACCTCATGGCTCCTAGTCGGATTCATTAACCACTGAGCCACGACGGGAGCTCCTCTAAAGGTATTTCTTAAAGCTAAAAGAAGCTGTACATGTCTGTGTGTTTTTACCTTTCCCAAAACTTTTTTTAAAATAAACCTTTTGTTTTAGGACAGTTTTAGAGTTACAGAAAGATTGCTAAGATAGAACAGAGTTCCCACATGTCTATACCTACCTCATGTTCTCTGTGCGTTGTTTCTCCCTGTTGTGTTTTTCTGGGAGAAGGAAGGATTTGTTACTTGCAGCAAGTAAGGAAAACACAGGGGATCTTTTCCAAAGCTGTGTCTCCCCGAAAAGCAAAATTGGGAAAGTTTTAATCTAAGGGAACGTGTGTATTTATGAGGGGGCTTGAGTAGAGAATTCAGCATAGAACTGGGACAGAGGTTGACAGAGTCTGAGCTTTAGTTGATTGAAGTCAGGAGGGTCAACATCATCATTTCATTCTTCATGTGGGTGGGAGCCTTAGTGCCTGGTGTCAGAACTTAACTGAAGTTCAGGTTCTTTATGTCTCAGCACAGGAGGAATTCAGTGAGAGGCAAAGTGGTGGGTCATGTATCAGATAATAAGATTTGTGAATCTAGTTTTTCACTTTTTTCAATCTATAAGGTTGTGCTTTTGGGGTTGTATCTTAAATCTTTGTCTAGCCCAAGGTCACCAAGCTTTTCTCCTATACGTTCTAGAAATTTTATAATTTTAGGATTTACGTTTAGGTCAGTGATACATTTTGAGTTACTATTATGGTGTGCAATATGAGTTGAGGCCCATCTTTTTTCTTTTTTTGCGTATGGGTACTTAGTTCTAGCTCCATTTATGGAAAATACTATTATTTCTCCATTTAATTGCTTTTTTTGCACCTTTGTTGAAGGTCAGTTAATCCTAAATATAAATCATTTGTACTTTTTTCTTTTTATTTTTGGCTGCCTCTAGGCATACGGAATTCTCAGGCCAGGGATCAGATCAGAGTTGCAGTTGTGAACTATGCCACAGCTGTGACAACACCAGATCCTCTGTTCTGAGCCAGGGATCATACCTGTGTCCTAGTGCCAGAGAGACACTGCCCATTCCGTTGCAACACAGCGGCAACTCCTCAACTAAAATTTTACTTTGAAAAAGCGAAGTATTGGACTTCCTGTCATGGCTCAGTGGTTAATGAATCCGACTAGGAACCATGAGGTTGCAGGTCCGATCCCTGGCCTCGCTCAGTGGGTTAAGGTTCCGGCATTGCTGTGAGCTGTGGTGTAGGTCGCAGATGCGGCTCGGATCGCGCGTTGCTGTGTGTGTGGTGTAGGCCGGCGGCTATAGTTCTGATTAGACCCCTAGCCTGGGAACCTCCATATGCCGTGGGTGCAGCCCTAGAAAAGACCAAAAAAAAAAAAAAAGGCGAAGTATTTTTGATTAGGTTAACATTCAAGTTGTCATACTACTTCCACACCCGAATTAAATTTAGGCTAAACTGAATACTTTATTTAGTCTTTTGACTTCAGTCAGTTCAGGACTCACAAACCTCATGCTCTCTACTTTGTAACAAGAAGAACACCAGAACATTGATACTCTGATTTTAAGCTAGTTTATGGACTCTTTCTCATGGAGAAGAGAAAATCAGGATTAGAGGGAAGTTCCTAGTTGTCTGCACCTATCCTCCATTGAGCTGTTTTGACTTATTCTAGTTGCAGGGACAGCTTGCTTGATTATAGTCAAATATGGCGTTATACAGGCATGCTAATCTCACTTGGCAGTTCATTTGAGGAATATCTGTATTGGGGATACTGTGTCAAGAGATTGTGTTTTTTGTTTGGCCATACCTGAAGTTCCTGAGCCAGGGATTGAACTCATGCCACGGTAATGACTGGAGCCACAGCAGACACAGTGCTGGATCCTTAACCCTCTGGGCCACCAGGAAACTCTGGACTTGATGACTTAAAGTTGAATGTCCTAGCAGCTTTAGTTAAAAGCACTGTTAATCGGAGTTCCCGTTGTGGTGCAGTGGAATTGAATCTGACTAGGATCCATGAGGGCGCAGTTTCCATCCTTGGCCTCGATCAGTGGGTTAAGGATCTGGCATTGCCATGAGCTGTGGTGTAGGTTGCAGACGTGGCTCAAATCTGGCGTTGCTGTGGCTGTGGTGTAGGCCAGCGGGCTCCCATTCGACCCCTAGCCTGGGAACCTCCATATGCCAAAGTACAGCCCTAAAAAGCAAAAAAAAAAAAAAAAGGGAAGAAGAAGCAGTGTTATCAACATCGAACATTATAATACAGTATTATAATACAGATTTTATTTCCGTTCTGTTATTTGGGTTTATTTTCTGAAACACAAGATTGTTTATGAAAAGTTAAACACAATATAATCCTTTGTTTTTAAGATTCTGCCGTCTTCCTAATATAGTCAGTCTAGGAAAGAATTTATCCGATTGGTTGATAATGTTTTAGTTAGCAATTTCAGTGCTTGTCATAGGAAGATGAATTCATATTATTAGACTTCTAATAATTTTTTTTTAATAGATTTGAGCAAGTCTGAATCTGGCATAGTTTTGGTTGTTTACTGAAAAATTAAAAATAACTCCTAGTTTGATTAGTTTTACTGATTTGGCATTTATATTATAACTGTCGGAAAAAATAATGTTAGTCTTGTTTTTTTCAGGGTAATCACTTTGATCAGTATGAAGAAGGACATTTGGAAATTGAACAAGCGTCACTTGACAAGCCTATAGAATCGGTAAGATCAGTGCTTAGTTTTGGGTCATAGCTAGTTAGGTAATGTTTGTGTGACACTTGATGTGAATGAAGTTAAACTTATTAATAACTTAGAGTACAGTTTAGAGCTGTTTTCTTGCATGCCCTACAGTAATCAAGTAGAGTTTGGGTTGTAATCTAATATTTAATATGTTGGGAAATTAGGGGAATCTAGAAACAATTTAGAATTTTGATGGAAAAATATCATTTTGGCCCATACTGATATTCTGTTAAAGACAGCAAGTTGAAGTTCAGTGTTTTTGTAAGTTGAATAAAGAAGTAAAATGTATTTTGATCCTTTAAAAGCTTCACCTTTTCCTGGACAACACAATCATGTGTGAAATGTTCACTGAGAATAGTTACTGATATGTATTTTTTACCAGACTCTTGTGAAACATGGTAATTTTGGTTTCTGTGGCTTAAGAGATGTCTGGTTTTTGTCAGAAGTTGATTCTATCTCTTCATATGACTTAGTTTTAAATATTGTTGCAAAGCAGCAGAACAGGGAGATTTATTTTCCTGACCCTTAATTTTTGAACATTATTTTGAGAAGCCCTTTATTTTCAAATTACACAGTTCATTGTTAAAATGTCTAAACTTGTCAGTATTGTCAGTATTTGATATTTGTGCTTAAGTGTACATATGTATTTAATAAAGGCTTCAGGGAGTTATTGGTAACTTGAATGAAAAATCATCAACGAGATTTTTAGCAGTCAAGACATCCCTCTTCTCCCTTTAGGAAAGACTAGCTCTTTTCCTCCCTTGGGAAATTAAGGCAATTTAGAGAGTGCAGATATTTTAACTTTAGCTTTTATTTTCATAGCTGTAACATAGTAAAGGATCAACATATATTTATGTTCCTAATTAGGTTGGTGTTGTGTGTGTTTGTGTGTGTGTTTAGATGTTTATAGAAATTTACACAACTTGGGGTGTTCGACATTTTTCTTCCACAGCAGTTGGCCCATATTAGCTAAGCAGCCATGATCTGGTTTGTATTGCACGGTCTGCCTTTTTTTAATTTCTTCTCTAGGGTTTCTTTCTTCCCCACCTCCCCTTCTTATTTCTGTTCTTCTGGTCCAGTGAACACTGCATATAGTACCTTCTGTCTTAATGTGCTGGCATGATGCTAGACTTAGGCATGGCAGTAATTGATGACGCATGTGATAATGCTGCAGAGGGAGAATTCACACCTGATGTTGTGCTGAAAGCCCAGTCTTGTGTTTTGACTTAAGGATAAAATGCCAAGCCCACCTTGCTAAGTTAAAAATCGCTTAAGTTTTTGCCTCTTCTGTATCATCTTGGGAATTATCACAAGGTAGAATTTTAGAGTGAAATCTATAGGCTAGCTAGGTCAGTATCTTGTATTTTAAAAATAATTTAATTTTTCCATTTTATTTCAATGTTTCTTTGGGTCAGAGTTTTAGAATAGCTAGCTGTCAGAAGAAAGGCCCAAGTACCATATTCTACAAGGTACACGGTTGGTTGATATTACACAAGCTATAATTCTGTGGGTACTGTGACTCAGCAGTAAATTTAGCTCTATTAAATTTGAAGCCTAATATTATTACTATACTTGACAAAGTTTTTTATAAAGCGGTAAACTAAATGATATTTAACATTTTTTTGGAGTTCCCGTCGTGGCTCAGTGGTTAACTAATCCGACTAGGAACCATGAGGTTGCGGGTTTGATCCCTGGCCTCGCTCAGTGGGTTAAGGATCCGGCATTGCCGTGAGCTGTGGTGTAGGTTGCAGACGCGGCTCGGATCCCGCGTTGCTGTGGCTGTGGTGTAGGCCGGCAGGTACAGCTCCTGTTAGACCCCTAGCCTGGGAACCTCCATATGCTGCGGGTGTGGCCCTAGATAAGGCAAAAGGACACACAAAAAAGGATATTTAACATTTAAAGCCTCCTTTTAGGGCTACATTTAAAAGTACTTGGAAAATTCATTCCTTTGGCATGTGAGACTAATGTTCTTTTTCCTCTCACACTGTCCAGGAATTTTTCTAGCGCATGTGTCATAAGGAGAACACTCTCAGAAGACCATCTGACAGAGTAATCTCAATGAGTAGGAGTTGATATATGCCTTATTTATTAAATGGTATTGTCTTCTTCACTTAAAAAATAGCGAATGGCATATAGTACTCAGACTAGATTATTTAATTTTTTATGAATAAGTATATGTTCAGAAGTGTGTATTAATAAATTATACTTCTAATGAAAATTTACTCCTGAAACACATTAAAATATGCATTTTTTTTGTGATGTAGTTTAGGTGGTAGGAGGGAGGTGCTTTATAGGTGACATGGTGTTACAAGTGGAACAAGCAAGATGGAGATTTTATTTCTGTTACCAAATCATTTGGGAATAAATTTAAAGTTTTAAAAGAAAGTCCTAAAATGATTGGCATCAAAATAGTGTAGCAACCCGCCCCTTCACACCCTGTCCAAAAAGTGCCCTGTCACCTTAGGAATACCCACCAAATACGTGTCTATTAGTTATATGGCTGGCTGGCTGGCTACATTGAGCTATCTTGTTCTTAGGGGGAAATGGCGTTGCTTCTAACACAGAAAGAGTCTCTGCTGAATTAAAATCTTTCTCTGCAGCAATATCTGTTGAGAGGTGCTGACTGTTTTGCTACAGCATGCAACTCAAAAGTGGCTGGAAGTATGCAGCTTTGGGAGTCTACAGATCATTGCAGGAGCTAAAGGTTTAGTCGTTTTTTTTTTAACAAAGGTAATCTGCAGCAGCTGGTAACCGAGGAAGTCTCTGCACAGGTTTGTGCCAAGAATACACCCCTGTGAAGGGTTATTGTGAGTATAGGATTAAGGTCTTTTTGTTTTGTAATAGGGTAAATTCATTGCAGACTGTCAAGATGGGAAGGAAATGAGATGCAAAGATGTGATAGTGCATTATGCTTTTGGTAAACTTTTGAAGCCTAGATTTTTTCCTGAGATGATACGGGTATTTCAGTTTCAGTCAGGAAATGTTGAAAACACGTCAGAATCCAGAATTTGTAAAGTATTTCATCATCTTTGTTACAAAGTTTTATTTTCCCTGCTTTATTTCAACCAACCAAATAATCTTTCAGTGAAATTTCTGGTCAAGAGTAAAGTACTGTTTCAAGAAAATTATGAAGGAATTGCCAGACAACTTGATTATCTAAAGTAAAGAGAAAGAAGAAACTATTAACATTTTACCCTTATTACAAAAAATAGAAAACTTTTTAGAACTCGTTTTATGAAATTTTAGGTCCCAGCTGTTATAATTATGACCTCTGCATATTTAAAGATAAAATATTTAGAAAATAAAACTTACTCTAAAACCATAACCCAGTCTAGGATTCCACCATTAGATCCAAGGATTGGTTAGCATGATTCAGGATATATGGTCCTTTATGGTCTTTACCATAGAAAGAAGATGAGAAATCAGATGGGAGAGTGATTATAAGGTATACAAAAGGCAAAATACCTGCATCATAGACTTAAAATACGTTGTCATTGTCGCAGTTGGAAGTAAAACTACCCATCAGCCATTAGTTAGTCTTTGTTCTACCTGACTGATTAAAAATCTGCCTTTATAGTTTTCAGATTGACTTGAGCAGGTTTTAAAAATTAATGTAAGTTTTCAAATTCCAGTTGCTGATGTTTACTTTGACTACCTAGAGATTTAGAAGTATATGTATAATTAGGTTTTGTCATGTTGCATATCTGTTTAGATCTGTGGACTCCATTAGTTCCAAACTGTAACTCTCTAAGACTGTTGATTTGACATTTAGCAGTGACCATATGTGGACTGCACTATAAATAATGTGCTTCTTGGAGCTGAATGGTGTAGCATTACTATATGGCTTTTCTCTCTAGTCTTCATTGTGTCATCCGTAGTGAGCTATAGATCTTTTGTTTTGGGAATTTTTACACTTGTTTGCATGGGTTCACCTAGTAGCACTTGGTTTTTGCTTATAGAGTCTTTAATACACAATCAGCAAAGCTTACAATCCACTCAAGAGACTTGCCATTTTTGTCACTGTTGAAAATGGGCTAAATGGTGTAAATTGAATGTGGCTGTCAACTAAAAGAAAATTCAGTGTGGAATTAGTGCTCATCTAGTTACTGACATAATTGTAGTATAGTTTTCTCTTGAGATATGATATTCTGCTCCCTGCTATTGAAAGCCTGGAATTAGCTCCATACAATGAAGTAAATTTTAATCTGTGTTTTGGCAGGTTTCCATTATACAAATTGATGGTGCTATTGCTAAAATGATCATTGGTATACAGCTTTGTGGAGCAGAGAAAAGTTCCTGGGAAAGTTTTCTATTTGATATTTAACTACTGAAAATGTTGAGGAATAGCTGTAAATAATGGGATGGATTTTTGTTTTTGTTTTGTTGGTATAGTGTAGTTGTTTATAGTACACATTTCTTACTATCAAAGATACTCCCATTTAAAAATTGTATCTTTTCTCACATATATAATACAGAGGAACAAAGGATTAAAATACAACATTTTCATTTACATTTAAGTTTAGAAATAGAAAAAATGTAAGGGCCAATTTAGCTAATCTAGGTTAAAAAAGTTTGAGTTTTCAGTTCAGCTTCATGATTTAATCACAATTAAGAACTTCATGTCTTACCAAAGAAAATGCCACACTGCCACAGTTTTTAGAGTCTTAAGCAAACTCTTTATGAATCCTGTGGAAAACCAGCTTTTTGCCTTTCTCCCTTGGGCAGAGTTCAGTTATTTTATTAATTAGTTTGTTTTTACTTATTTGTTATTTATTTTTGGCTGCTCCTGCAGCATGTGGAAATTCGCCAGCCAGGAATTAAACCTGTGACACAACAGCAGTCAGAACTGCTGCAGTGACAACGCCAGATCCTCCAGATCCTTAACCGGATGTGTCACAAGAGAACTCCTAATTAGTTTAAAATCCGTATTTCCCTACATTTCTTCCATGTGCATTTAAATTATAAACAGCCTATTCATGCCCCTTTGTTAGTGACAAACCAGGCCTTGTTAAAAAAGAGAAAAAAATTTTTGGTTCTATGAGATTATAGCTAAACTTCAAATTATATATATTATTTAAAAATAAACTGAAAGTTTTTAAGTCATTATTATAATGACTGAAATAGTAAATTGTTACTATTTCAGAAGTTAAATAGTGCTCGTTGCCCTTGTTATGTTTAGGTTACCCGTTTGGACTATGAATTACTTACTGTAGTTTACTGTTGTAAATAATATCCACCAGAATAATTGGCAGCCTAAACAGAGAGAGTAGATTACTTATTTTCATAGGCTGGCCATCGAATCCCCTTTTCTTTCACAGCGCAATTTCAGTGAACATTTTGAGCATTTCAGATTAGACAAGTCTACTTTGTTCTGTTTTGTTATAAGGTATTTTGGTGTGCACTCCTTGTGCTACCCAACATCCTTAAGCCTATTGGATTTTTGACTAGTGTGTATACAACTTTTTTCTTTTTTCGGTAGGAAAAGGGATCATACTGAATACTAGCCCTTTCTGCAGAGTCACAGAGCTGCCTTTTTTCCTCCAAAAATAGATAGTCTAAAATGATAGGGAAGGTCCAGATTTTCTGTATTAGTCATTCACTTAATCTAGGAGGTTGGTGAGGGGAAGACTTTCCAGGAGATAAATCTATTGTTTTTGTTGCTTTTGTTATAAATTGCAAGGACATAGAGTGGCATGTTAGTAATTTTAATATAACCCCTGACATTTCAGTCTCTTTTCATACTTGGGAAAGTAGATTTTTTTTTTTTTTTTTTTGTCTTTTCTAGGGCCGCACACCAGGCATATGGAGGTTCCCAGGCTAGGGGTCTAATCAGAGTTGTAGCTGCCAGCCTACGCCACAGCCACAGCAACGTGAGATCCAAGCCGTGTCTGCGACCTACACCACAGCTCATGGCAACTCTGGATCCTTAACCCACTGAGTAAGGCCAGGGATCGAATCCGCAACCTCGTGGTTCATAGTCGGATTCGTTAACCACTGAGCCACGACGGGAACTCTGGGAAAGTAGATTTAATTAAAGAACAGTTTTCATGTAAAGTTCTAGAAGAGAAATGCCACTGTCTTTTGTATCAATAGCTTTTTTTGAGAAGGTGACAGCCATCTTGAGTGGTTTTGTAAAAGTGGTGCTAATGTGTATAACCCTAAATTTTTCTTTTTTTCCCCCTCTCCCTTTAACATTTGCTTTTCCTTTCACTGTTGTCGGTCACAACACGCTGCTCTTGAATCTCTCAGCTGGTCTTGACTCGTGAATTTACTTATGCTTTCACTCTTCTTTAATAAATACATTAATTGCAAGCAGTGAATTGAAAACAAGACAAAAAAAAAAAAAACGACCATTAGTGATTGGACAGTTTCTTACTTTGTGTTACATTTAACTGTTCTTTTGACAGCCCAGTTTTTAAAGCCAGGTTCGTATGGAAATGCTTTCACTCCACTTGCACTGCTTTTGGAAATAGCATACTGCTTCATCTGTCTGTTTATTTTAGTGCATTCATAATATAACACAGTCAGCATAATGTCTCATCTCCATTTAGCCAAAAGACGAAGTTTTCTTGAATTAAAAAAGGGGACAACAATTTTTGTCAGCATGGTTTAGTACCCTAAATCTCTGTGCCAAGTATAGTTAGAAAATTAGTCTGCTAAAAAATTAAACAGTACTTTAACCAACTACGTAATCTTAGAGTCATTCTGCTGTCCTTGTCCTTTCCATAGTTATTCAGTTGTAGAAGCTGTGATATAAAATAAGGGTTTTATGTACAGGTAGGTTTATTTTCACAGTAGCATTAATAAAGGCCTTTTTTTTGGGAGGGCCACATCTGTGGCATGTGGAAGTTCCCAGGTCAGGTATCAAACCCAAGCCGTAGCAGTGGCAATGCCAGATCCTTAACTGCTAGCCCTCCAGGGAACTCCCCATAAAGGCCTCTTTATCTTCATTTTCTGTTAACATTACTTATATTAAGACATAATAAAAATTTTTAGCAATAAAATTCTTTATAGTTAGGCACTCATTACTGGTTTAGGGGACAGCATCATTTAGGAAGAGAGAAGGGAAGAAGAGGAACCAGTGTTGGACTAAATTTTTATGATGTCTAGTAATATGGAAGTCATCACCTGGGATTATACATAACCTTGGCATTTTCTCGTTCTCTCAGTTTCTAGCAAAAAATAATCTCTAGTGACCTTTCATGCACCATGATGATTTTTGTATATATACGTTTAAAACAACTTATGTTTTGTTTTAGAAACAGGTTTTTTATTATCATTTGCCTCATTTGGTGGGGGCTTTAAAGTTTTATTATTACTATTTTTTTGGTCCATGCCCATGGCATATGGAAGAAGTTTCCTAAGCCAGGGATTGAACTGACACCACAGCAGTGACTGTGCTGGATCCTTAACCTGCTGAGCCACCAGGGAACTCCCCCCCTTTAAAAAGTATCCTCATTTTGTTCCCCTGATCAATGAAATATCAGCTGCTCAGCCCAGTTTTCTAGTTTGCATGCTGTTATAAACTCATAGAAGGAAGTTGCCCTTTTTTTTTTTTTTAACAGAGCATTGGGAAGGCTTAATCTTCCTCTTCTAACTTATTGTCATAGAAGCTAATAGTAAAATAATTTTTCTTTCCTTTATAACTCCAGAGAACATTTTATCACTGACTGTAGAGCTGGAAGATAAAAAGCAGTTTATCTCTTTTTTTAAGTTTTAACTCAGAGATTTATGGTTTTGTTAACTTCATAAATTGATTTCAGGAGATAAAAGATTATTTTCAAATGATGATACCCAATTAATTTTAAAAATTACATTTTAATGCCTACAGAACACTTTGTGTTTAAAAATTTTAAATGGTTTTCTTTGGATGAGTAACATTTTATTATAAATAGAATTATTGGATAGAATTATTATTAGCTGATACAGTTAATGGTTATTGTAGCTGTGTCTCTACTTTGCAGTATTTGTAAAAAGCAAATAATTGGACAAAGATCTGCAGAGGTTTCTAAGATCTTGAACCCTTACATAAAAGCTGACATTTAATTGTTGTTTCTGGTGTCTTTTCATCTGGTTTACATTGAAAGGCCTTTTCCACCGTGCTCCTAGGAGGATGAGACATTATGTATATTGGTTTTTTTCCCCCTACATGCACTAATGGGTCTTTATTGTTAACTTATTGCTAGGCCTGTTTCATTCTAACATTTTAGCATTTTTGTTAGATTACATGTTGAAATGCATCACTCAGTCTGTGCTTGAGCTCATTTTATTTTTCTGTTTAATCAATTTAATTTCTTGTTTTACTAACCTCACTGTTTTTTCAGTTTAATATTGGCTGCATGCTAGTTAAATATTTATATTTTTATATATATGTATTAAAAAACCAATCAAGTCTAGCCTGGATTTTGCTCTGATTGTGTTTTCATTTCTAGTGGTGGGGCAGTCTTACATTTATAACTTTGTATCATGAAAGCCTGACACACAAGCAAAATAACCAAACACAATGTAGATTTTCTTTAAAAAACAAACAAAAAAAAAGTGGTGATATCTAGGTGGTGGATATGATTGTATAAGTACCTTGATTTTATGCTTTTTAATGTTAGTTTTAAATTTCATAAATGTATTCTTTTCCCTTTCCCCTTCCCTTTTTTCTCCTTTTTAAAGTGTTTTGTACAAAAGTTGCCCAGCACACCATCAGAAAGGACCCTTACCCTCTGTGTTCTTCCCATATAAAATACTAGTCAGCATTTCTTTTTACATTAATGCCTCCTTTATTGGGCACATTTACCCTATTATTAGCACATTTTGCATGCATATTTATAGAATTATCTCTTGCTCATCACCTGTTTAAATATCACTAGGAAGGGAAGAATATATTATTGGAATATTTTTGGTTTGTCTCTCTGTTCTGTCTGTCAGGATAATATTGGACATCGCTTACTCCAGAAACATGGGTGGAAGCTGGGCCAGGGATTGGGAAAATCTCTTCAGGGTAAGTTTTTTAAATGTACAAAAAAAAAAGAAAAGAAAAAAAGAAAGAAAGGAAGTTTTTCTGATGCATATCTTATGCCTGAATATGTTTGTTGTCTTTCTTTAAAAACCATTTGGGTTTTTCCTCCCTGCGTTTTACTCCCCCCCTCCCTCCCGAATAGTCTCTTTTTCCTATAACTGTATTTTAAATTACTATTAAGCTAATAATTTCCAAGAGTAAGCTGCTATTTCATGAATACTTCAGGTCTAATATACTGTGTATGACTCAATCTGTTTTAAATTTCTTTTGGTAGAGGGGATAGGTGGATAGAGTAAAAGAAATAGCATGATACAAACATAGTATGAGAGTGTGCTTTCTTTGTATCATTTAGCGAGGTTGTATTGTGACTTCAGTATAAAGAGAACCATTCAACAGAAGAGTTTAATTTTTGCCCCCCCCCCCCAATTCTCCCTGGAGCTGGTGATTGCTTCTGCCCTTTTTCTCTATGATCAGAATCCATGTAGTTGAGAGACAAATTAACCTACATGAAACATAAAATCGAAGCAGAGGTTTCCTAGGGCCCTCTGAGAGCAATAAGGCCATTTCTTAAGTTCACATCTGTCTCTAGGAAATGGATGGCTTAAAGTTTCCATTGCATTTATTTTTTTCTTTTAATTATATTCATCATTTGGATAACAAACAAAATACTAACGTTTCTGGTTCTCAGTTCTAGCTGGTTGGAGAGCAACCAACTCCATTCACTTTTTAGTTCCCTCATATTCAAGGGCTACTATTTATTCTTTACAGATGTGAACAGTACCTCAGAAATGATGGAAATCATTGTACTTCAACATCTGGTCATGGAGGGTCTTGTATTAAGGGGTTTTGGGGATAGGTGTGCTGCTGTTGACTCATTCTTTGAATGTAAGAAAGGGATTTCCACAATTTAAATGAGAAGGCTAATCAAGTCAGGTGTGTGTATTAAGGGGGCACAAGAGGACAGGGCATGAAGTAGGATATTTCAGTCTTTAAAAACCTTTGCTTTTTAGGTTATACATCCACAAGTTCTGTTCAGTGGTGACACAAAGGAAATGTTCAAAAATATACTTCAAAGTAATATTTATTACTAAGCATTAACTTGTTCTTTCGAGAAGATAGAAAGCTTTGATCACTATTAAAC
This sequence comes from Catagonus wagneri, assembly GCA_004024745.2. NCBI lineage: Eukaryota > Metazoa > Chordata > Mammalia > Artiodactyla > Tayassuidae > Catagonus > Catagonus wagneri. Next base: position 2,954,309 of record PVHT021183690.1, on the reverse strand, counting down.
TTGTTTTTTCCCAGTGGCGTAAGAGCTCATGGCATATAATACAGAGAATACAGTTGAGAGCAACTCATAAGGCATACATAGATCATAGAATTTGTTAAGAACCTTGACAAGAGAAAGGGTACTCAGGACTAAAGTAGAAATGACTTCTGATAGGATTTGTCCCAGTTGTTTGCATAGTTGAATGCTGGGTTGAATTGAATGGAATAAGGACTGAAGATTGGATTTGATCTTTCCCTATTATTTGAAACATCTCTTCCTATGCAGAGTCCCAGGAGCATTGTTGATAGTTACTCTCTTTGTTGAGGCACACAAGGGAGTAGAATTTGGGGGCATTTCATAGGGTTAGCAAATCTCTTTGAATCCCAGAATTTTTCAGTATAAGCATCAGAGGCTTTAAAGTACAGTTAGAACCTGCGAGAGAAAGAGAATGAAAAGGAAAGAGAGTGAGTTTAAGAAAAATGAGGTGTATGGATACTCACCTGTTTTGGAGTGATAGAAAATTATTTCATTTTAAGAATACTTATGAATTTTGTTTTTTGTTTTTTGAACTTTGAGCTCCTTGAGAGGAGAAATTAGGTTTTATCTATATCTCACTTTCAGCTCTACAGTGACAAGCATATACAATAGGCACTCAATAACTCATAAATCCATTATTTAAAATGCAAGGGAAATTTGAACCTGATCTTTTTTTGTTTTAAGTGTCGTAAAAAACACATACCAAAATTGCCATCTTAACCATTTTTGAGTGTTATAGTTCAGTAGTGTTAACTAAAATCACAGTGTTGTGCAAAAGCCCATCTGTTTTGAATGGCTAGTACAGTTTCTACCCTTCAAAAATAATGGGACCTTATCCTCTTGCCAACATTTCGGGCTGAATTTAATTGTCTTGTAAATGGCTCTTTATTTTTTAGTGTCGCATTGAACATTGTGCAGGCATTGTGCTGGTTTCTCTTACATAGCTCTTTCTGTAATGCCCACGTGATTTGACCTAGAATATAGCCACATTTGTGGCATATTGAGGTAACTCATGACAGATTTTTTTTTCATACCAAACCTTTTCTATAAATAAACACTGAAGAAAGCCCTGTTGCTCTACTGAAAATAATGTCTTCTTATTATTGCACAGACTAGTCACTGCATGTAATTTCTAGTCTCATGGCTTGTAAGTTTTTTGTATTTACTAGTTTATTGTCAACTTTTAGTTCTTGTTATTTGATTTTTAAGGCTCTAACATCTTTTACATGTAACCATCCATTGAAGTTTAAACCTGGTATTTTTAGGATTTTTGGTTAATATTTAAAAATTATTTCAACTCATGAAAGATTTTTACAAAGAGTGCCAGTCTTTGGGGCTACAGGATAGAGATAACATGTCACTGAATAGGTTGGAGAATAAGGCATGCCAACTTTTGAAATGAAATTATTTGTGGCACGATAGAAAATTATCCTTTGGAAGCACCATCTTAGTTAATATGAACAAAAGAGATGAATCGAGTTAGTAAACAGAATTAGTCAGAATTGGCAGTCTGTAGTAAGAGGTCTGGGTTTTAGGGCTAAACTAGAAAAGGGACTAGGGGAGAGAAGAAGGGGAAAGGGTGAACTCAGATGCTGTATAGGCTACTTGTTTCTCAGTATAGAGATCATCACATTTAACCATAGACATTAAATATATGGTAAGACATTATTTAATCAGAAGACATTAAATATATGTTAGATTCCTGGCAAAATAACCAGAAAGGAAATGACAATTTTTTCAACTGAAGATTTAGAACAGATAAGTATAAAAGGATCATTTTAGTACTTTATTACTAAGAAAAGATAGAGGGAACTAGTTATAGAAGTGGTTTGTACATTTCAAGGCAGATTATTAGTATTTTTATGTATTTATTTTTTAATCTTTTTAGGGCTGCACCTGTAGCATATGGAGGGTCCCAGGCTAGGGGCTGAATTGGAGCTGAAGCTGCTGGCCTACACCACAGCCACAGCAACACAGGATCTGAGTCGCTTCTGCAACCTACACCACAGCTCACTACAACACCAGATTCTTAACCCACTGAGTGAGGCCGGGAAATTGAACCTGCATCCTCATGGATGCTAGTCAGATTTGTTTCCGCTGAGCCATGACAGGAACTCCCAAGGTAGATTACTTTAAATGAGACCCTCACTGGTGAAGAATTACGTGGAATTAGTTGCACTTTTTTTAAATACTTACTATGTTCAAGAGACCATAATAAAGAATATACAGGAGTTCCCGTCGTGGCTCAGTGGTTAACGAATCCGACTAGGAACCATGAGGTTGCGGGTTCGATCCCTGGCCTTGCTCAGTGGGTTAAGGATCCGGAGTTGCCATGAGCTGTGGTGTAGGTTGCAGATGCGGCTCAGATCCCGCGTTGCTGTGGCTGTGGCCTAGGCCAGTGGCTACAGCTCCTGTTAGACCCCTAGCCTGGGAACTTCCATGTGCCGCGGGTGCGGCCCTAGAAAAGGCAAAAAGATAAAAAAAAAAAAGAATATACATTACATTACGCTCACAGAGCTTGCCATGTATTTTAAGAGGTAGGTGAAAGAAACCTTAAGAATAAATACTGTAAGGACATAAAGTAGGAATGACGAGGGAGACCTCACAGTGAAGTCTTGAGGGAGGAATAGGTATTACCAAAGATAGGAGACAATGATGTATACAAGGTGATTAAAGTTGGTAAAGAGTAGGCGTGGCTGGCTGGAGCAGAGAATGTCCATAGCGCAGTGGATTTCATACATTTTAAGAGCAGAAGAACCTCCCAAAATACATATTTTTAAAATGTTAAACCTTAATATATAAAAGGGTGGGGGGAAAAAAACACAGTTGTTTGATTGAAGCAGGGCTCTAGGTCTCCAGGAGCACTTTGGAAATCATAACTAGAAGACAGTAATGGAAGACTGGTTCAAATAGGCACAGGTCTAACATTTTTGAGTGTCTTTGTGTAAGCACTCAACAAATATTTCATTCTTACAGCAAGTCTGTGAGATAATTATTGTTATTCCCATTTTGCAGAAGAAACTGAGGCTTAAGAGAATTTGAGTAAATTGCTCAAGAATAACCTGCTAGTAAATTACAGTGTCAGAATTCAAATTGGGTCTTTCTGACTCCAAAACCTGTGTTCCTAACTACCACACTAAAGGTAGAAGGCTTTAATGGTGCTCCAATTTGGAACTTTATTTTGTAAGCCAGGGGTAGTTTTGTTGTTGTTTTCTTTTTGGCTGTGCCTGCAGTATGCAGAAGTTCCCGGGCCAGGGATCCAACCCGTGCTACAGCTGTATCCAGATCCACAGCAGTGACAACGCTGTATCCGTAATCCACTGCGCCACCAGGGAGCTCTTCCCCAAAGGCAGTTTTTGATTAAAGGAGAGGTGTAGACTTTTATAGCATTAAGAAATATTGATGCTAATTTAATCTGAAATTCATTTTACAGATGAAGAAATTTAGGTTTAGAGTTCCAGAGTGCTGAAATCCAGTCCCCAGTTCTCTGATTTGTGATCTATTATTTTTTCCACTATACCAATCAGGACATTGGTGATAGAAGTTAAATACTAGGGAGTTCCTGTCGTGGCGCAGTTGAAACGAATCTGACTAGGAACCATGAGGTTGCAGGTTCGATCCCTGGCCTCACTCAGTGGGTTAAGGATCTGGCATTGCTGTGAGCTGTGGTGTAGACCGAAGATGCGGCTCAGATCCTGTGTTGCTGTGGCTGTGGTATAGGCCGACAGCTGTAGCTCTGATTGGACCCCTAGCCTGGGAACCTCCATGTGCAGTGGGTGCAGCTCTAAAAAGACAAAAAATAAAAAAGGAAAGAGGAAGATAAATACTGGTCTAGCCACAGTGTGTCTGAAGATGAAGATGGAAAACCATTTAGAAAGCTGTCTAGGTATTAGTTGAAAGGGCACAGACAGAACCGATGGCAATGGAAATGGAGAAGGAAGTATAGTTATTAAGGATGAAAAAAACAAATCAACTGTGAAGTACAATGTATAGTCAGTTCATGCATGTGTCTTACTAACAATTTTGTTCACTGGGTTTAGTGTTAATCCTTTATAGTAGCTAACATTTATTAAGTGTTTACTGACTACTTACGTATAATCTGATTTAAATCCTCTCTGGGGTAGATACTCCCATTTTTATAGATAGGGAAATTGACGTTCTAAGAGTAATTTAAATTTGCTCAAGATATTTTGGCACATAAATAGTAGAATCATTTTGCCAGAACCTATGCTTTTAATCAGTATGCTATCTGTAATGTACTTAAATGCTGTGTGGTGGCTTACTTTTGTCTCCTGGAGAGGTACAGTGCTGAGAAATAAAGTATTGTAAAGTTGAAATACACAGTAGTTATTCTGGCTGAAAAAATTGGAGGTATCTTTGAATTGAATTGAAGGTATTTTTTCCTTAGGGCACTTGGAAGTGATCATATATATTCTTCATGATAAATATGTTTGTATAAATTCACTAGAAACTTAAGGCTAGATTGGAGTGGTAAGAACCTTGGCCTTATTTTTAGGGATGGTTTGTAATCTCCAGGGAAAAAGAAAATACTGTAACTTCTGTTTCATACTATAATTTTCTCCTTTATTTTTTCTTATACTTTATACTTCTCTCCTGTGGCATTTTTAATATTCTACCTTGTATAATTTGTCTTTATGTGTCTCTCAGCTCTCATTAGACTATAAACTCCTAAATGATGACAATTACTAGGCATTTATGTGTTCTCTGTTGCTTTTTTTTTGTTCAGCATACAGTTACTGAATCCTTAGAATGTGCCAGATGTGTACTGTCTTAAGAGTGAAAGGATGAATAAGATATAACCTCTGCCCTCCAAAGGCTTATGTCTAATATAGAGACAAATGTAACAAATAAATGTAATGCAGTATAGTATCGTAATTGTGATGTTAAAGGATAGTGGAGACTTAATAGAGAATTTAGCAACCTAACTTAGAATTTCAACTTATTTCTTCAGTGATTAAAAAGTGAGGAGTTCCCGTTGTGGCGCAGTGGAAATGAATCTGACTAGGAACCATGAGGTTGCGGATTCAATCCCTGGCCTTGCTCAGTGGGTTAAGGATCTGGTGTTGCCGTGAGCTGTGGTGTAGGTCACAGACACGGCTTGGATCTGGCATTGCTGTGGCTGTGGCATAGGCCGGCAGCTGTAGCTCCAGTTAGACCGCAAGCCTGGGAACCTCCATATGCCACTGGTGCAGCCCTAAAAAGACAAAAAAATAAAATAAAAAATGGAAAACTGTGAGACTAAGGAAGCAAACAACTATATCATATTTGCTCAACTGTACTTGTTAGTCAATACTTGTAATCACATAAGAAGCACTGGTATTTTAAAGTAGGACCGTCTGTAAACATAAGAACGCAAAGTTAAACATGTTTCATGAGAACTATATTTTAATAAGGAAAAAAGCTTTTTAAAAAAGAAAATATTGGAGTTCCCATCGTGGCTCAGTGGTTAACGAATCTGACTAGGAACCATGGGGTTGTGGGTTCGATCCCTGGCCTTGCTTAGTGGGTCAACGATCTGATGTTGCCGTGAGCTGTGGTGTAGGTTGCAGATGCAGCTCAGATCCCATGTTGCTGTGACTGTGGCATAGGCCGGCGGCTACAGCTCCAATTAGACCCCCTAGCCTGGGAACCTCCATATGCCACAAGTGCAGCCCTAGAAAAGGCAAAAAGACAAAAAAAAAAAGAAAGAAAGAAAATATTGAGGAGTTCGCATCGTGGGTCAGTGGTTAATGAGTCCGACTAGGAACCACGAGGTTATGGATTCGATCCCTGGCCTTGCTCAGTGAGCTAAGGATCCGGCATTGCTGTGGGCTGTGGTGTAGGTTGCAGACGCAGCTTGAATCCCACGTTGCTGTGGCTGTGGCGAAGGCCGGCAGCTATAGCTCCTGTGGACCCCCAGCCTGGGAACCTCCATGTGCCATGGGTGCGGTCCTAGATAAGGCAAAAAGGCAAAAAAAATTGATTAAAATTGGCTGCCAAGACTTGAAATAATTAGATTGTACATTTAGAAAAGAGAACAAAATTAATATTATCTTCCATGTATAAATGTGGTTTATTAATTTTAAATTCAGTCTTTTCTCTCTCACTGAGTCTTGCCAAACCTGAGAAGTAGATAGCACCAAATGACAGTTACAGAGAAAATGCAGTGGTAACTCAGAAGGAGGGAGCAAAGAACAATCTCAGAAATAAGAGTTGCAAACTCCGCTGCCTGTTGGGGCCAGGTGGTAACACACAGGGTTGAAGCCCACTGAGTGTAAGACGGTAGGAAGTAGTGTGAGCTGTGCCATGTCTGGAGAGGAATAACTGCTACCCAGCTGGCTCTTGCTCACTGTTACCATGTAAGAGTACAGTCTCAGGCATTGTCAAACCTTCTGAATTTTTTAAAAAGAAACCAGAAATCCAGATATTTTGGATAAAATTTACTAATTGATAAATGTTGGCTCAAAATTTAAAGTAATCTGGGCTAAACAAAACATGTAAGGCCTACATTTGATCCACCTGTTACCTCTGTAAAACCTCATTTGAAATTTGGCATGGGTCTTAATTCAAGCTCTACAGCCAATAAGTTGTGTGACCTTCCTATAATCTCAGTATACTCATATATTTTTAAAAGATTTAGGAGTTGTTTGGGGGAACCAAACATGATGTGTAAGTTTTATAACTGTGCCCTGTCTCATTTTCCTTTCCAATATGTAGAATATGAGATAATGCCACTTAATAGATTGAGAAACTTAAGTGTTTATCCATGGTCAAACTGCTAAGGATAGAAGCTGTGATTGTAGCATAAGTTTTCTAACCTCTACTTTTAGTTCTTTTTCCATTAGACTTATGATTCTCAGGCTTTAGTGATCTGCAAAATCATCTTGGGTGCTTGTAAAAATGTAGATTCCCAGGAATTCCCTCCATGGCACAGTGAGTTAAGAATCCGAGTTGCTGCAGAATCGTGGGTTCCATCCCTGGTCTTGCGAAGTGGGTTAGAGGATCTGGCATTGCCATAGGTACAGTGTCAGTTGCAGCTGTGGTTCGGATTCAGTCCCTGGCCCAGGATCTTCCATAAATTTTATGGGTGTGGCCAAAAATTGAAGAAAAAGAAATGTAGGTTCCCAGCCAGCAGAACTCAGCAAGTCTGGGGTGGGATTTAGGAAGTTACATTTTATTTATTTTGTTTGTTTGTTTGTTTTGTTTTTTTATTTTTGCATTATAGCTGGTTTACAGATTTCTGTCAGATTTTCCAACTGCACCATGTGGTGACCCGATTACATGTACATACATGGATTTGTCACATGTAATTAGATATAGTTCCCCGTGCAATACAGTTGGAGCTCCTTGCTATTCCATCATTAAAGCACTAGTTATCCCCATTCCCTCCCACCTCTCCCCCACCCCTCCCCCGCCCCCTTTGGCAACCACAAGTCTGTTCCCCAAGTTCGTGATTTTCTTTTCTGTTGAGATGTTCATTTGTGCAGTGTTTTAGACTCCAGTTATAAGAGATTTCATATGACATCTGTCTTTCTCCTTCTGACTTGCTTCACTCAGTATGAGGGTTTCTAATTCCATCCATGTTGCTGCGAATGACATTATTTTATCCTTTTTTATGG
>PVHT021183690.1:2875927-2945675 GCA_004024745.2 Catagonus wagneri | reverse complement strand
GTATTCCATCGTGTATATATACCACATCTTCCTAATCCAGTCATCTGTCGATGGACATTTTGGTTGTTTCCATGTCTTGGCTATTGTGAATAGTGCTGCAGTGAACATGCGTGTGCAAGTGTCTTTCTCCAGGAAATTTTTGTCTGGATATATGCCCAAGAGTGGGATTGCTGGGTCATATGGTAATTCTATGTAGAGTGTTCTAAGGTACCTCCACACTGTCAGGAAGTTACATTTTAAACAAGCTCCCCAGGGAGTTCCTGTCATGGCTCAGCGGAAACTAATCTCACTGTATCCATGAAGATGCAGGTTCAATCCCTGGCATTGCTGAGTGGATTGAGAATGGGTGTTGTTGTAAGCTGTGGTGTAGGTCGCAGACACTGCTCAGATCTGGCTGTGGCATAGGCCAGCAGCTACAGCTCCAATTCCACCCCTATCCTGGGAACCTCCGTATGTCAAGGGTGTAGCCCTAAAAAAGACAATAAATAAATACACTCTGAAGATAATTTGCTTTGGAGCATATGAATAAAATAAACTTTTAAGAAAGTTACCTTCATTATGTCGAGTAGACAACAGTTGGTTCTTTTACCCAAAATATATTGGTGATTTTTAGTCTGAGTTAGTATGCTATTTTTCTTTATTGTTTATCCTTAGCCTGATTTACATTGTTTGCTACCTTATTATTTATGAACTTCTTGCCCTAGGTTAATTTGCTTGATTAAAATTGGTTTCGGTAGGAGTTCCTGTCGTGGCGCAGTGGTTAACGAATCCAGCTAGGAATCATGAAGTTGCGGGTTTGATTCCGGGCCTTGCTCAGTGGGTTAAGGATCTGGCGTTGCCCTGAGCTGTGGTGTAGGTTGCAGATGAGGCTCAGATCCAGCGTTGCTGAGGCTGTGGCTGTGGCCAGTAACTACAGCTCCGATTGTTCCCCTAGCCTGGGAACCTCCATATGCTGTGGGTGTGGCCCTAAAAAGCAAAAAAAAAAAAAAAAAAAATAATAATAATAAAATTGGTTTCAGTAGAAACTGGTCTCTTAGGCAAGAAAGTGGAATGCCCAAGAAACTTTTAAAATATAGAATATATAATGACAGTGATTTCATTATAAGTATGGTAGTCCAATCAGGTAGAAATAGTTGAAAATATAAAATTTCATTAATCAATATTTGATAAATAGGAACCAAGAGGAGACAGAAATGCCTTCAAAGCTATATGGAACCATAGACTTTAGAACTGCAAAAGAAAATTTCTACAGATTTCTGGGCTCTGAGACTCCAAAGGAAGTACAGGGGATTTTTGAGTAATTTCGATCTACTTGACTTTCTGAATCATCTGTTACAAATTTGACATACTATGGATTAATAACTTGCTATCAGTACACGCATAGGTGCTGTTGTCTTCCTCTAGGTGACAGTGACAGTAAAATAGTAAGCATTTTGACAATGCTCAGGTTTAACTTTCCTAGGTAATTTGTACTATATGTTTAATTTAGAGAAGGTCTTGCTGAATTATGCTTTCATTCTTTTGGCTTGGATTTAATATTTGTGCGACTATGCTTTTCAAACTCTGGTCACTGTTTTGTTAATGGAATGATAATATGGAAAGAATTTGGGGATAATGCTTTGGTTGTTGATCCTGGATAATAATTTTCTCCATCTGTAAATAGGGTTGTTTCACTATCAGCAAATTGTAGATAGAACATTAGAATTAATCACAGTGTTTTAGAATATCTTAATTTTAAGATACTTATTTTTTAAAATGCCACATTTGAAAATGAAAGAACACATTGATTTTTATTTTCTGAGGTCTTAAGGAGATGATAATGTTAGGGTTTTAACAACATTGTACATAGGGATTTATCTTCTATTTATTGTCCCTTGCTCTACATGCCAGTACTGAATGTGAGGATAATATCTCCTTTTTTTTTTTTTTTTGTCTTTTTGCCTTTATCTAGAGCCGCACTCGCGGCATATGGAGGTTCCCAGGCTAGGGGTCTAACAGGAGCTGTAGCCGCCGGCCTTCGCCACAGCCACAGCAACGCGGGATCTGAGCCGCATCTGCAACCTACACCACAGCTCACGGCAACGCCGCATCCTTAACCCACTGAGCAAGGCCAGGGATCAAACCCGCAGCCTCGTGGTTCTTAGTCGGATTCGTTAACCACTGAGCCATGAAGGGAACTCCAGTATCTCCTTTTTATAGCGGAAGCTGCTGAGACTTGTACTCTTATTCTTGAAAGTCACACAAGTGTTTAGAAATTATCTCTTATTGGAAAATGAGATTTTTGTAGCCAGCTTTTTAAGGGACTACCTAGAAAAATATAGAAAGAAAATAATTAAAGATGAATTGAGGAGGGGATTGATGTGTGGAGTAAAGGAAGAATGGTTTAAATGAATCTTGAAAGTTTTGGGGGGATTATAGAGTGATCCTGAAATATTAAGAAATTCTCTGTAGTTTTGAATTTAACCAGTAGTAAGAGAATACAACCTAACAGGGCATTGGATTGTTGAATTACTACAATACCATAGGACTAGTTACTATCCACATACTCCCCCCAATATTTTCTTTCTTCAAACTCAAGAATTGAAGTGAACAGTAGAGACCATTGTCTGTCTAAACTCCTTAAACATTTGGTGCCTGCTTCTTTTGTCTGTTAATGATTATTTTGCCTAATTATAAGTAATACATGGATGGGTATAGGACTTTGTTTTGACCACTGCCATATGCCCAGTGCCTTCTGACAGTGCATGGAATATAGTAACAACTCAATATTTGTTGTTGAATGAATCTCAGTAAGGGGAAAGGCAGCAGAAATAAATTGTAGTGTTTTTACATCTGTTGCTTATCCAACCAGTATTTTAATCACTTTGAAGATTCTTTATTTCTAATTTATTCCTATGGAGAAATCATGTGTCTTCTCTTCTTGAAATTGATTACCGTATTATGGTTGTCCTTTAACATTTTCTTCTCAGATCTATTCCTGGAGTTAGTTTGTTTGAAAATAGTGTTTGTCAAAAAAGAAAAAAAAGGGAGTTCCCGTTGTGGCACAGTGGAAATGAATCCGACTAGGAACCATGAGGTTGTGGTTTCGATCCCTGACATTGCTTAGTGGGTTAATGATCCAGCATTGCTGTGAGCTGTGGTGTAGGTTGCAGACGCGGCTCAGGTCTGGCGTGGCTGTGGCTGTGGTGTAGGCCGGCAGCTACAGCTCTGATTAAACCCCTAGCCTGGGAACCTCCATATGCTGCAGGTGCAGCCCTAAACGGCCAAAAAAAAAGTATTTTTCTACAGTCAATTATTATTATTATTTATTGTCTTAAATAACTGTGGGCTCTACTAATTTTACCTCATAATCCTTTGAAGTTATAGGGCTATGCATTAGAGGCAAATAATAGTAAAAAAAAAAAAGCTGCCAGCTCTTATGTAGCCCTAATATGTACCAGGTTGGTTTTTTTTTTTTTTTTTTTTTTTTGCTTTTTAGGGCTGCACCTGTGGCATATGGAGGTTCCCAGGCTAGGGGTCGAATCTGAGCTTTAGCTGCTGGCCTACACCACAGCCACGGCAACGCGGGATCCGAGCCACGTCTGCGAGCTACACCACAGCTCATGGCAACGCCAGATCCTTAATCCACTGAGCAAGGCCAGGGATCAAACCTGCAACCTCATGGTTCCTAGTTGGATTCGTTAACCACTGTGCCACGATGGGAACTCCTACAGTCAATTCTTAGGGCCAGTTTTGTAGATTTGTATATCCCTAACTTGAAACTGATTAATGTGAAGGATTGTTCTCAGAAACAGTGTGGCTATAGGCAGTCAGTCGATTTTCATATTTGGTCTTATTCTCTTTTCATTGTAAATTATAATACCTTCACATTTTAGCAAGATACGCATATATGAACATTTTAGTACTTTCATCACTATAGAAGTAAACCTACCTTCTAAAATATAGAATGTTGGAGTTCCCTTCGTGGCTCATTGGTTAACAAATCCGACTAGGAACCACGAGGTTGCAGGTTCGATCCCTGGCCTTGCTCAGTGGGTTAAGGATGTGGCGTTGCCGTGAGCTGTGGTGTAGGTTGCAGATGCGGCTCGGATCCCGCGTTGCTGTGGCTGTGGTGAAGGCCGGCAGCTACAGCTCCTGTTAGACCCCTAGCCTGGGGACCTCCATATGCCGCAGGTGCGGCTCTAGATAAGGCAAAAAGACAAAAAAAATAAAAATGAAATATAGAATGTACAATACTAGTTGGTTAATGAAACGTTTAAGGTTTTTTCTCTCTCTAAAACAATTTTTATTGAGGTACATTGACATACAATGTTATTTTAGTTTTAGATATACAACATAATGGTTTTATATTTGTACGTTTAAAGTTTTGATTTGGAAAATATACCAGTTTTTCCCATGGCATGAATACATTAATATTGGCATGTTCTAGATGTGGTATTTTCTCCCTCCTGACCCTCCTTGTCTAGGTGACTAGATCACAGTTGTAGTATCTATATATAGATCTTTTGCTGTGGAGGACAGTTTTTTTTAAGGAAAGTATTTAGTGTTCTGGTTGAAGTTTCCTCCTTTGAAATGAAGTAAACAAATGTTCTTATTTTAATAGATTTTATTTTTATTTTTTAATTTTTTTTGCTTTTTAGGGCCGCACCCGAGGCACATGGAGGTTCCCAGGCTAGGGGTCTAATCAGAGCTACAGCTGCCGACCTATACCACAGCCATAGCAATGCCAGATCCAAGCTGTGTCTACCACCTACACCACAGATCAAGGTAACACCAGATCCTTAACCCACTGATCGAGGCCAGGGATCGAACCTGCAGCCTCATGGCTCCTAGTGGGATTTGTACATACTGTTCCACGACAGGAACTCCCTTTTAATAGATTTTTAAGAAATATCTGTCCCTTTGGAGGTGGGGGAAAACAAGAAATAGGGAGCCTGGATTTAATTTAGTGTTCCTTTTTTTTTTTTTTTTTTTTTGGCTTTTTGTCTTTTCTAGGACCACACTCGTGGCATATGGAGATTCCCAGGCTAGGGGTCTAACAGGTGCTGTAGCCGCCGGCCTACACCACAGCCACACAGGATCCGAGCCGCGTCTGCAACTTATACCACAGCTCACGGCAACACCGGATCCTTAACCCGCTTAGCGATGCCAGGGATCGAACCCACAACTTCATGATTCCTAGTTGGATTCGTTAACCACTGAGCCACTATGGGAACTCCTAGCTTTTGTTTGTTTGTTTGTTTTTAAGTTGAATTTTTTAGGGAGTATTATTATATTAACTAATAATCATTCTGTTGCTAGCTACCTTTTGAAAAGTCACCACTGTAGGTTGTTATTCTGATATTCCACAGTGGTGTTCATTATGATGGGATTTATCATTGATCACAAATGAATAAATTGAGGGGATTTTTTTTTTTTTTTAAATGCGGCAACCTCTTCCTTGTATATATTGTTCAGTGTCTTTTCCCAGTGGGATTTTCCCTTGGTTTGGAGCCTCTGATCATGGAAAGAAGTTACTGCTTGGCCCAGGCGGTAGTTATCTTCAGATTGTTTTTAAAGCCGCACTGTTTGTTTTCTGTGAGTTACCTCTGACTGGACTAATTGCCAGTGGGACAGTCCTATTGAGGCCCCTTTCTCTGGAGTTCCTGGTGTCCTTGAAAGCTTGGCTTTGTTGTGTGCAGAAAGATGGTGGTGGGCTTGGGAAGACTTCGTTAAAAGGAAACAAAGTCTTAAGGAAAGCTACTTCAAGAATTGTATTCATTTATAACAGAGCTCAAATGCACATAAGATTTCTAAGCACTAAAGGTGTATTTTCCAAACCTTTTATTTACCGTGTATTTTTAGTAAGGTCTTGATGATCCCCTCCCACCCTCTAAATCCTCTTTGAATTCTTTCATTGCAGCAGATGACTTGATGATCTCTGTCCAGTTGATCTGTCTTTGATGTTATTTCTTTAAGAAAATGTTCCACCTTGCACCCTGAGTACGATTTGCCAGAATCAGAAGTTAAATGAGAGATTGGAAGCTAGAGCTAGTTCTCTCTTTCCTCCTCCTCCTGCATTATTTTAGAGGAGGTTTTCCCTGTTCTCAAGTAGCAGTACAAAAATCTCACAGCCTGATCTGGCCAGTATGAAAACAACTGCTGTAGCACGAAGTGTCCTTCCTGTGTCCCCAGCTGAAATTGGGGGAGGGACAAAGCCCAATTATTACTTTACCCCATCCCGTCTGCCTGCTAGAAGGCCTGTTTCCTACCCTAATGGTTTCTGCCTAACAAATGGTGTTTCTTTTTTACAGCATTATGATCCTGGACTTGTTGTGGTGATGGTAAACTTAGCAGTGGTAATTTTTATTTTCAGACTGAATTACTCCTTTTGTCATCAGTGCACCAATATGTTAGGCTTACTTTCTCTGTTGTAGCCTTCATCCTTCTGCTTGGTCTTTTTCATTTTCCTTTCCTTTCCTTATGCAACTTGTCCGATCCTTGTTCATTAAAGGGTAATGTTAAGAAGGGATGTATCTGTTTGTGTTGGAACTGCCAAAAAAAAAAAAATCAGTTAAAATATTAAATTCTAATACTGTAAAAAACTTGATTTCCCCACAACGTAATGGGCACTAGCACTTGCTACTGCAATTTGTACGTAAATTAAAACAAACTTTGACTGCCTTAGAAGGCAAAAGTACTAATGCAGAAGTTTATAAACAGGGGTTTACAAAGCTAATTAATTTGTACCAAAATTTTCTTGATTCTTGCAAAACAAATTCTGTCAGACCAAAAAAGATACCAAAACAAAACCAAAAAAAGTAAATTCTTTTGACATTTCCGTACAATTCTTTCATTGGACCATTTGTTTTTACCAGTAAATCCCTGATTGAGACGTTATGAAAGTGATATTGCACCTAGGAAGTCATTTTTATAACCTGTCTTTAATTTGGTCCTTTTGCTAAAGATTGCAGTCACTGCTTATTTATTATACCATTGGGCATAAAGTAGTAATGTGTTTTTATTTTAACTGGCAGTTTTTAATAGTATCTAAAAGAAGGCTGTTTTCACAACTTTTTTTTTTCTGGCATGAGATATTCTTTATTTACTTGAACTTCTTTTTCACTGTGATAATTATTCCTAATTATCTCTTTATTTAATGAAATATTTAATAATGAGATATTGGTGATAAGTAGTTAAACCTCTGAATTTGTTTTTTATTACTTTTGAAGGACAGAATTAATTCCACGAATACAGAGCAACTGCATACAAGTGGTTGCTGGTCACTTTGGAAATAGTTTCTTTTTTTCCCCTTCTGGGACTAATCCTAGCATAGCATTTATTGGGTTTTTAAAAATTTTTGTTTGTTTTTTGGGGTTTTTTTGGGTCCAAATTCAGTTTTGGTAATATCTCAGTTTTAGCTTGACAAAACTCAACTTTTAGCCCAAAGGTATAATATATATGTGTGTATAACAAAAACCAAAACAAAAAACAATTGTTTACACCAGCCTGAGTGAAATGATGAGGGAAGTAAACATTGTGTTTTTTCACTAAAGGTATTCAACGGAAAAGGTAAGTCCTCTTTTCAGTGGGCTTACATCACAATAAACAGCGCAAGTTGTGATGTAAAACAGCTGTGGTAGTAAAGTGCTTGTCTGCCCCATTTTGCTTTGTTTGGCTGGTTATGAGTGGATTAAATATACATTTTTTAAAATCTCCAGCATAGATCAATTAGTTTAAAGTCAATTTTCTTCGCAACTAGTCCTTTTCACAGCTTACCGATTGCCACAGCCAGTGTTAAATCCACTCTGGAAAATGGGATCTCAGAGCACCAATTTAAAAATAAAATTATTCTTTATTCTTAAGGGCAACTAACTGTTGCTTTTTAAGTTTTTTCACAATCTCATTTAATTATAAAATATAAAACATGCCAAGTTACAGTTATGGAGTTTTCCTGTATCATGTTTGAAACTGTGCTCTTCTGATTTTAACATTTCAGTTGAGGTACTTATTACCAGTTTTAAAGGTGTGTATGGGGACATGTCAGTGGACAGTAAGAGTGAAGTGATTCTTGATGGAACATTATTGGGGGTCTTTTTAAAAAGGAATTTCTAATGTTTTTTATTTTAAACTTCCTGGAGCCATTGCTTAGAAGTGCTTTGTATTACTTATTTAATTTTTCCATAGTAATCTGGAATCATCTCCAACTGGGAGGGTCAATCAGGGTGGTTAGTTGGGCTTAAACTGGGAGAGGTAGGTTTGGTTGTAAGCTGTGAGAATGGCTTGTGTTTGGTTCACTGTAGCTTTCTGGTCTCTGCACTCCAAGGCAAGATCTCTAACCACCCAAACCCAATGTGTAAAGCGAGCTGTTGGCTTAGCTTTGCATCTCACCTTGGTTATGTGTTCCTGTTACAGGGAGAACGGATCCCATTCCAATTGTTGTCAAGTATGATGTCATGGGCATGGGTCGCATGGAAATGGAGGTAAATTGATCTCCTTAGTTTACTTGTTTTATGAGCTATTTAAAATTGATAATAATTCCAAATTCAGATACCAATGTCAGAATATATTTATTAGATAAACTATAGTTTTAATATTTCTGAGGGGGAATTTAAAATGTATATTTACATTCTCATTTAGGCCTTTGAGGCAGGTAGGTGGCAAATAATGCCCCTTTTATAAAGTTGAGTGGTTTCACCAGGGTTATGCCACAAGGCAAGATCTGACCCTGGTGCTCATTTCAGTAGGCAGTGTTGCTCAACACCTAAAATATTTACTGTGCTAGAAGCTTTGCTGTTCTGGAAGCTTTGACAACTGTAGAGCATATACAGTTGTCATCTATCATACCTGCTTTTCACTGCCTAAAATATTCTTCTCCATTTACTTCTGATTGTTTGGCATTGAACATTGAAGTAAAATCTGTTGTCATCAACAAATGTGCCTTTTTGGAACCACCAGCATGAAAGATTAATGAACGATTATTTTTCATGCTATTTTCTCTGTGGGGTGACAATAAAGCAAGAGGTAGCTGAGCAAAATACAAAGTTTCTTATTTTCATACAATACTGTAGTTGTGCAAATGACTTTTTTATAGCTAAGTGGACGTACTTTAGCAATTAAAACTAATTGCATCTGTTTTTTGTAAGCTTGATTATGCCGAAGATGCAACCGAACGGCGCCGTGTCCTAGAAGTGGAAAAAGAAGACACAGAAGAGCTAAGACAGAAGTACAAGGTACTTAAGCGAAGCCATTCTTGTATGTGGGCCGCCCATACTAAGACAGTTCATTTTGGTGAAAAGAAGCTGTTGATAACATTTGTTTGACATTTGGTGGTAATCAGTCTTAGACCTCAGGTTTTTGTTACTCATATTTATTGCTTCTATAAAAAACTATATAGTAATGCCCACTTTTTTCGTCTGTTGAGGAGATTGCATTAGAGTTTAAAAACACAATGCCTGGTACAAATTAAGATAGTAATAGCAGTAAAAATTAGTAACTAAGTCCTTTGAGAGCATGATGCCTACTGCTAAGCTTTTCTTTTTTAATGGATGAGGTGTTTAAGAATAACAAACAGTTGAGAACTTCAGTATCTTCCTTTTTCAGCTTAATAGTTATAGGAAACTGAAGCTTAGAACCTGTTGCAAATTGGCTTTCAAAAAGACTGACAAAGGTAATTTTGAAGTTAAGAAACAGACTTAGTGGAGATTATCATGTAGAAACTGATATTGGTAATGACATTTAAGGTGGAAAGAGAGAAAAAGGATTTATTTTTTTAAAAATCTATTGTACCATAAAAATATATATAAAACAAAAACTGATAGAACAATGAGGAGAAATGTTATATCCATCACAGCCATGCAAGATTTTAATATACCTCTAAGAAAATCAGCAAGGATGTTTGGAAGTTTTGAACAATGCATTTAACAAATTTCACCTAATGATTATATAGAACTATGCATCTAGTCACTTTGAAAATAACAAATTTTAGGAGTTCCATCATGGCTCAGTGGTTAACAAATCTGACTAGCATCCATGAGGACGCAGGTTTGATCCCTGACCTTGCTCGGTGGGTTAAGGATCTGGCGTTGCCGTGAGCTGTGGTGTAGGTCGCAGACTCATTCAGATCCTGCGTTGCTGTGGCTGTGGTGTAGGCTGGCAGCTATAGCTCCAATTCAGCCTCTATCCTGGGAACCTCCATATGTCGCAGTTGCAGCCCTAAAAAGCAAAAAAAAAAGAAAATAACAAATTTGAAATATATATGAAACATTTATTTAAATAATTTTTTTACCATGTTCTGTGTCATAAACAAAGTATCAACAAATTTCAAAGAACAGAAATCAAGTTATCAAGCCACAAAGCAATCAGTTTTTTAAAAGATAATGTTGTTCCCACTGTGGTGCAATGGGGTCATCAGCATCTCTCCAGGGCTAGGGTACAGGTTTGATTCTCAGCCCGGCACAGTGGGTTAAAGGATCTGGCATTGCTGCAGCTGTGGCATGGGTCTCAACTGTGGCTCGGGTCTGATCCCTGGCCCAGGAACTCCATGTGCCAAGGGGTGGCCAAAAAAGAGAAGAAAAAATTATACATAATTTAAAATCCCAGGAGTTCCCGTTGTGGTGCAGCGGAAATGAATTGGACTAGTATCCATGAGGTTATGGGTTGATCCCTGGCCTCGTTCAGTGGTTTGGGGATCCAGCGTTACTGTGAGCTCTGGTGTAGGTCGCAGATGCTGCTCGGATCCCATGTTGCTGTGGCTATGGTGTAGGCTGGCATCTGTAGCTCCAATTCGACCCCTAGCCTGGGAACTTCCATATGCCAAGAGTGTGGCCTAAAAAAACAAAAAACAAAACAAAACAAAAAACACGCTTGTGGAGTTCCTATTGTGACTCAGCAAGTTAAAAACCTGGCTAGTATCCATGAGTGTGTCCTTTTGATCCCTGGCCTCGCTTAGTGGGTTAAAAATCCAGTGTTGCTATGGCTATGGCATAGACTTGCAGCTATAGCTCTGATTTGACCCCTAGCTTGCCTGAAGTTCCTTGTGCCACAGTTGGGGCCATAAAAAGAAAAAAAACAACAATCCTGTTTCAAAAATTAAGAAATACATTTTTTTTTAATAATCTATCAGTAAAAGAAGAAACCACAGTGATAATTGGAAAATACTTTGGACTGAAAGATAAAAATGCTGCACATCAAAACTTGTAGGATAAGCTGCAGCAGTATGATATTTGATAGCAAATACATGTCCTTAAATGCTTAGTTTAGGAAAAAATGAAGGCAGGAGTAAATGAAGTAAACATTCCTCTTGGGAAGTTAGCAAAAGAAATAACAAAATACATCCCAAGAGTATAATAGAAAAGAAATAATAAAGATAAGAATGAAACAGAAAACATAGAGTAAATCCAGAGTTAGTTCTTTGATGTACTTGTGGTGATGTTAAGAAATAAAAGAACAGGAGTTCCCGTCATGGCTCTGTGGTTAACGAATCCAACTAGGAACCATGAGGTTGCGGGTTCGATCCCTGGCCTTGCTCAGTGGGTTAAGGATCCGGCGTTGCCGTGAGCTGTGGTGTAGGTTGCAGACACGGCTCAGATCCCGCATTGCTGTGGCTGTGGCGAAGGCCGGCAGCTACAGCTCCTGTTAGACCCCTAGCCTGGGAACCTCCGTATGCCACGAGTGCGGCTCTACATAAAGGCAAAAAGACAAAAAATAAAAAAAAAAATAATTCAGGCAATTACATATATAAACATATGTACGTTTTAAGATCCTTGGTTAATTCTTTCCCTAGATATCTTATAGTGTTTTACCACTAGCTTCTGGAATTAATTATAATACTGAAGAAATTGAAGGCTGGGTTGATTTCTCCTTTTGATTGTTTAAGCCTAGCTTCTCTAAGAAGTCTTTTATTATCTAGAAGATTCAATACCTTTTCTACAGTATTGATAATGACTACTGTTTTGGGACTGTCTTCATTGACAAACACTGTGCGCCTTCAACATGTAGATCAAGAAATGTGGGGGGAGGTTGTTGCTGTTTTTGTTTGTTTGCCTGTATATTTGAAAGGATGTCTCCCCTTCCAATATAGGTTCTTCCCTCTGCTCTTTCTGGATCTCAAAAGTTCTTATTCTTCTTCTTTTTTTGGGGGGGGGGTCTTTTTAGGGTTGCATTCTCGGCATATGGAAGTTCCCAGGCTAGGGGTTGAATTAGAGCTGTGACTGTCAGCCTGTACCACAGCCACAGCAATGCCAGATCCGAGCCACGTCTGCGACCTGCACCATAGCTCACAGCAATGCCGGATTCCCAGCCCAGCAATTGAGGCCAGGGGAATCGAACCTTTATCGTCATGGATACTAATTCGTTACTGCTGAACCACAATGGTAACTCCTAGATCTCAAAAGTTCTTGATGAGTGCAAGAAATGTAGATGTATCACTTCACATGAGCCCTTTGTCATACTTGAAGTATGTTTTTGCTGGCCTTTTCTGAAATCTGCCACTGTTGGCCTTTTTTCACTGCTTACTTATCCTTGTAGACTTCTGCATTTTTCCTCACATAGGTTCTGTAAGGAGCTTAACTTTCCTTATACATCTTTTTTTTTTTTTTTTATTCTCCAGATCATATCACCATTTGCTTTTGTGTGATGTCTAAGAGGAAAAGAAAGTTGGTTTCCTATTCTGCTGCGTTCCTATCAGAAATCCTAGTATTGTAGTTTTCGGTTAGTTGAAAATGTACGGTAATTGTTGGGTTTTTTAATGTATCCAGCAACCATCCATTACTAGTATTGATCAGAGGATCAGAGTTTATTACCTAAAGATTCTGTTGGATTTTCCTTTTTTTTTTTTTTTTTGGCTGTACCCTCGGCATGTGAGAGTTCCCAGGTCAGGGATTAAACCTGAGCCGCAGCACACCAGAACCTTATCCTGCTGAGCTAGTAGGGAAAACATGGATTTTCTACATATTATCTGCAAATGGCAGCATCAGCCTTTCCAGTTCTTATTCTTGCCTTCCCTCCCACCTTTACTTTTTCTTCCTTTCTTCTTTCCTCTCCCTTCACTCCCCCCCCCCACTTTTTGTCTTTTTAGAGCCGCACCTGTGACATATGAAAGTTCCCAGGTTTTGGGTCCAGCTGGAGCCGAGGCTGCCAGCCTGCGCCATAGCCACAGCAACACAGGATCCGAGCCACATCTGCAACCTACACCACAGCTAGCTCACAGCAATACTTTAATTTCAAACACCCTCCCATTATACATGGCTGTGTCAGTTAGCATTTTGCTCTTACCTCTTTTCCATTCTGCAAAGTAGTTATTATTACTTATCTCTGTTAATTTCATTGCTTCCCATTTACTGTTTCAGACCTTTTATCTGACATCATTTTCCTTCTTCTCTAAAGTAGGTCCTTAAGGAGTTCCCATTGTGGCACAGAGGAAACGAACCTGACTAGTATCCATGAGGATGCAGGTTCTATCCTTGGCCCTACTCAGTGGGTCAAGGATCCAGCACTGGCGTGAGCTGTGCTATAGGTCAAAGACACAGTTGGATCTGGCATGGCTGCGGCTGTGGCATAGGCTGGCAGCTTACAGCTGATTTGATTCCTAGCCTGGGAACCTCATATGCTGTGGGTGTGGCCCTAAAAAGACAAAAAACAAACAAACAAAAAATACTGCTTTAGAAAGTTTTTAATGAGTCTATTAATGGTAAATTCTCTTTTAATCTGGAAATGCCTCTATTTTATCATTTCTGAAAAATATTTGGTGTGCAAGTGAAAATGTTTTCTCCCAACACACTGAAGAATGTTATCTTCTATCTTTTGTTGTTATTTTTTAATCTACTGTCCGTCTGATTGTGGGTGATTGTTAATTTTTTTCTGGATACTATTATGATTTCATTGTCTTTGGTCCCATAACATACAGTTTCACCATAGGTGCTTATTTTTATTTAGCCTGTGTGGTGTGCCTTGTGCTTCCTGTATCTGTGGAGTAATATCTTTCATAAGTTTGGAAAAATTATCAATTGAGATATAATTCACCTGCCATAAAACTCACACTTTTAAAGTATATAGTTCAGTGGTTTTTAATGTATTGCACAAGGTCATGCAATCATCGTTACAATCTAATTCCAGAACATTTTCACTCCACTGCATCATTTTTGAGCTATATCCAGACTGTCTTTGAACCCATCCCCTAAAAATTTATTTATTTATTTATTTATTTATTTTTGGCTTTTTTTTGGGGGGGGGGGCACACTTGTGACATATGGAGGTTCCCAGGCTAGGGGTCTAATAGGAGCTGTTGCTGCCGGTCTACACCACAGCCACAGCAACGTGGGATCTGAGCCGTGTCTGCGACCTACACTGCAACTCACGGCAACGCCAGATCGTTAACCCACTGAGCAAGGCCAGGGATTGAACCCTCAACCTCATGGTTCCTAGTCGGATTCGTGTCTGCTGCGCCACGACGGGAACTCCTAAAAATTTATTTTCTAGTTAGGTTTTTTCACTTGTAAAAATCTCATTTGAGGTGTTCCCCTTGTGGCTCAGTGGTAAGAAACCTGACTAATATCCATGAGGGCGAGGGTTTGATCCCTGGCCTCGCTCAGTAGGTCAGGGATTCGGTATTGCCATGAGCTGTGGTGTAGGTCACAAATGTGGCTTGGGTCCCATTGTGGCTGTGACTGTGGTGTAGTTCTTAGAGGTCTAAACCTATTGCTTATTTATTGTGACTCTTGATTGTGATGGATTTATTTCCCTTTGTTTGTGTAGTAATCTTAGATTGTAACTCATGTTCTGTTGATCCTAATCTAGGAAAAACTTTAGGACCAAAATTGAGGATGCTTTCTGGGAATATTTTTTATTTCCTCTGCCAATACCCAGAGATAGATCCTGGGATCTCTCCAGCCCACTTGCAAGTTCTTTTCCTTATTAGTGAGGCTTCTCAGGTTAGGTGCCCCCATCTTGCTCAAACCAAGCTCCAATGTCACCCAAATGTCCTAAGGAGAGCCTTTGCCCACCACAGCTCTGATTTCAGTTTCAGATCATAGTTGACCTTTTTGTTTTATTCTGTATTTTCTTCTCTGATTGCCCCTTTAGGGGTTTTACTTTTCTTTCTCTGGTTCCTACAATGCAGTGAAAATTGTGGGGTGGGTTTTTTGTTGTTTATTTTTGGTGCACCCACAGCATGTTGAAATTCCTAGACCAGGAATCAGAACCGAGCTACAGCTATATCCAGAGCAGCCACAGCAGTGACTATGCCAGATCCTTAACCCATTGAGCCATGAGGGAACTCCAAAAACTGCATTTTATATATTGAGTTGGTTGAGGTTTTTTTAGCCAGGGATAGGAGTAGGGAATGCTATAATACCTAGTCCACCACATTGCCAAAAGAGAAAGTAAAATTAAACTCTGAATGGCTGTTTATTTGAATACAACTGTTAGCATAACTACACACCAAATTATCCTACCAATTGCTACTTGTGCTCTAGCTGGCTTTAACTAGTACCACTAAAAGTTCTGGAAAGCCCTGTTTCTCTCTTAAGGTAAGACTATTTTCTACCAAGTTCATTTTTCATTTTATTTTGTGGTTCTTACAGGACTATGTTGACAAAGAGAAGGCAATTGCCAAAGCATTGGAAGACCTCAGAGCCAACTTTTACTGTGAACTCTGTGATAAGCAATATCAGAAACATCAGGAATTTGACAACCATATCAACTCCTATGATCATGCACACAAGCAGGTGAGGAGTAATTAACTGCTAACAAAGAAAGACATACTTATTTGTTGTTATGACTATTGAATTTTGTGAGTGTACTCCAAAAAATCTTGTTGACTGTGGTTTCTTATATCTGTCTGTCTTTATCTGAGGTGATCTGACTGGCTTGATTTTTTTTCAGTGACAGAAGTCCTGACATCCTTCCAAGATTTTATGTAGTGTGAAGAATTGTGAGCTTCATAAGTCTTGCATAAAGTTTCTGGCTTCGAGTGGTTTCTAAATTTGTATTTAATGTGGTAATTCAACTGAAGGTCGTTGGAAGCTTTGTTTCCCTCTTTCCCCCTTTCTAAACTTGTTAGACTTTGAACAGTTATCTCAGACTGTGGTTGTTCCATCTTCTTTATCTAAGAGTTCATGCTTTATTGATTGTTTCTTATCAGTAAGTCATTTTATTATTTGGTATGCCTTGGAAAATAGATTAATCTTGAGAAGGGAAATGAAAGTAGATGCTATTTTAACTTTAACAAAAAACTGGGAGTTCCTGTTTGTGGCACAGCAGAAACGAATCCAACTAGTGTCCATGAGGATACGGGTTCAATCCCTGGCTTTGCTCAGTGGATCGGGGATCTGGCGTTGCCGTGGGCTGTGGTGTAGGTCGCAGACGTGGCTCAGATCCCCAGTTGCTGTGGCTGCGGTGTAGGCCAGCAGCTGTAGCTTTGATTTGACCCCTAGCCTGGGAACCTCCATCTGCCCTGAAAACAAAAAACAAAAAAAAAACCTGATGCTGCATGTTGAAGAGCTTCCTAAAAAATGAATTACACACTTCTTCATGATCTTATTTTTCTTTCTTTAATTGAATTAGAAAAGAAACATGTTATACCTAACCTGTTACTGGCATAAAGAAGGCGGCAATAATTCCCTTGGTGGATTTTCGAAGGAGAAAATGAATCTTTAAATCTATAAAAAGCTTCTGGCTTATTAAAGAATCTTGAGCCATTTGATTTTAGGTGACTTTAGCAAAACTTGCTAAAAGTTTTTGGGGGTACTGTTTTGTTTAATTTGTAAAATTTATGAGCATTGCTGGAATGCTTTCATAATCTAGACATGTTGAACCAACCGTTTTTTTTAACCTTTGCTTCATCTTCCAACTAACCATAAGGTTTCAGTGCACATAAAAGGCGATCTTTGGAGTTCCCATCGTGGCGCAGCGGTTAACAAATCCAACTAGGAACCATGACGTTGTGGGATTGATCCCTGGCCTTGGTCAGTGGGTTAAGGATCCAGCGTTTCCCTGAGCTGTGGTGTAGGTCGCAGATGTGGCTCGGATCCTGCATTGCTGTGTCTGTGGCGTAGGTCAGCGGCTACAGCTCTCCGACTGGACCCCTAGCCTGGGAACCTCCATATGCTGCGGGTGTGGCCCTAAAAAGCAAAAAAAAAAAAAAAAAAACGAGCTTTGACTAAGTTTCCTTTTACTAGCACAGGAGTAGTTTATAAGCTGGTTGTGGTCTTAGACTTTTTACAGTAATCTCTTCCACATTTAACCACACCTAACCCATTTAAGATTCTTCCACCAATGGAGTTGTATTGAAGACAGCTTTTCAACTTTTTATTAGCTTTGGACATTGTTTTAATATATTGTCAACTTTGTTTGGTTTGAGGAAGTGAAATCTAGAGAACATATATACGGACAAGGTATATTGTCAATTACCTTACAACTTCAAAGAATCATTTGTCAAGAAAGACAAATGCAGGAGTTCCTGTTGTCGTTCAGTGGTAATGAACCCAACTAGTATCCATGAAGATGTGGATTCAATCCCTGGTCTCGTTCTGTGGGTTAAGGATCTGGCGTTGTCATGAGCTGTGGTGTGGGTCGCAGATGTGACTTGGATTGGGTGGTGGTGTGGCTGTGGCATAGGCTGGCAGCTGCAGCTTCAATTTGCCCCCTAGCCTGGGAACCTCCGTATGCCACAGGTGCAGCCCTAAAAGCAAAAGAAAGAAAAGAAAAGGAATTATTGGAAGTTCTCTTGTGGCACAGCAAGTTAAAGATCCAGCATTGTCACTGCAGCGGCTTGGGTCAGTTCTGTGGCCCAGGTTCAGTCCTTGACCCAGGAACATCACATGCCACAGGCAAGGCCAAAAACAAAAAACGTGTGTATGGTAAATTAAATTGAAGGACTCCTGAAGAAGCCTTAGGCACCCAAAGGACATTTAGAAAGGTTACATTTTTAGTTGATGAGAAGTCTATTGACTTCCCTTTCTTTCAAGTTTTCTTTCTTTGAATTAGAAAGAAATAAACCAGGAGTTCCCATTGTGGCTCAGTGGGTTATGAACCTGACTAGTATCCATGAGGATGCAGGTTCAATCTCTGACCTCGTTCAGTGGGTTAAGGATCAGGCGTTACTGTAGGCTGTGCCTCAGATCATGTGTTCCTGTGGCTGTGGTTTAGGCCGACAGCTACAGCTCTGATTCGACCCCTAGCCCGGGAACTTCATATGCTGCAGGTGCAGCCTTAAAAAGAAAAAGAAAAAAATAAACCAGACTAAGTGTGATTCAAACTTGAATCATGTGTAGACTTTCTTTTTAAGGAAAAAAGAATTCTGTCAAAGCAAAACAGTTTTACAAATTAAATCTGAGCAAAAATACAGAACTAATAAAATTCACATTGGCAACATTAATGTGTTGGATGATAATGTTTTAGTGATATTTATCTCAACCTGGGAGTAGTAGAAATTATTACAGTTCTAGTTCATTTGAATTTGATATTTATTCTCCTGCATACCTTGTGTTGACTCAGTTCTCTCAACATTTTCCTCTGTTGCAGTGGTTTTCCACTTGGGGAGATTTTATACCCCAAGGGACACTTAGCAATGTCTGGAGAAATTTTTGATGATCACAGCTAGGGAGCTGGTGCTGTTGGCATCTAGAGACTAGAGACCAAGAGTGCTGCTGAACATCCTACAATTCACAGGGAAGCTCCTTGCAACACAGAATTATCTGGCCCAAATATGGCAATCAGTAGCGCTAAGGCTGAGAAACTGTTCTCTTAGGACTTACTGAAAAACTTTCAAATATATGTGATATTGTGGTATCATCTGACCTTTGGTACAAACAAATCATTGTCACTTTAAGTCCCCTATTATGTTGTAAACATTTATAATGTTCTTGTTTAAGTGATCCCAAATATTCACTTATTACTCTTTTTTAGGTTATCATCAAAATGAAAATACAAAATTAAGGATTTCTTATATTGAACTGTCTTATCCACTAATATAGAATACATCTGCGATTCCCTGGTCTGGGAAGAAATTTTTAACTTGTATGATTAATGAATGCTTGTAAGCTTATTTCTTCACCTTGATCAAAAGCCCATCTTAGGTATTAAAGAACAGCTGTAGGAGGAGTTTGTAATTTTTGATGGAGTGTTTTTTTTCTTTTTTGTATTTTTGCCTTTTCTAGGGCCGTACCCGCGACATATGGAGATTCCCAGGCTATGAGTCTAATTGGAGCTGTAGCTGCCGGTCTACACCACAGCTCACGGCAACGCCAGATCCTTAACCCACTGAACAAGGTCAGGGATCAAACCCTCAGCCTCATGGTTCCTAGTCAGATTTGTTAACCACTGAGCCACGACGGGAACTCCTGGAGTGTTCTTTGTTTGATTGAAATGCAGGCTTTTTCATCTTTCATGCTGCTCTCAATGCAAGTGGTAGAATCTTGAAACAAAATGCTATAAATATATAAACAACAAAAGCACAGTACTAAATTTTTTATAGTTCTTTCTCCTGCCCTTAGAATTTCTAAGGAGCCTTTAATTGACCTTGCAACAACACAGATAAATAACCCCTAAAAGAAGGAGGTAGGTCCTATTTTTTCATTCCTCTTTGATGGCCATGAACTTACCATACAAATGGACCTACCACTTTCCAAATTCATGCTCTAAAATCATAAAGACACCCTGTCTTGTCTTCCAGGAAGGCACACAGGATTATTATGAATCTGAGATAATAGGTAAGTACATTCTACCCTATATTAGTAATCCCTAGTTTGCATCTTCCATCAAATTTTCACTATTAAAATTTTCCAGAGAAATAATCTGTTAGTGGTAAACTAATATTGGCAGGATCCTGAGCCTGCCCTTATTAAGCACAAATAATCTCTCAAAAAGGAGCTATGTGGGTCACCCTCATTAGTGGTGATTTTTAATCCCCCCTTCCAACTTTTGTGTTATGTACCTCTCACTGTTCACTAGTTTTTCTCAAATTTTTAAGACATTTTGTGAAGAGTCATTGATACACAAATATTAAGACCAAGCTTGATTTTCAAAGATGAAAAACTTGATTAGCTACTTTGGGTCTTTTTTAACCCTCTTTAAAAGTGATCATTTCATACATTTTGAGATCTCCAAGGGTAGGCCTTCTGTTTCTCAAGAGATAACCCAAACTATGATTCATTTTTATATAAGCTAGTGGTGATGTGCCTGAGTGCTCAATAAACATTAGTATTCTTCTTCTACCTTTGTGAGAGGTAGAAGAAACTAAACATATTTCCATCTCTACCTCCTTGCCTCTAATTATTTTGCATATCTTTTTAAAAGAAAACATATCTACTAATGGATATGGCAATGGAAACCATTTTCTTTAGCCTTTCAGGGTTTAAATTCCAAAGAATATTTCCTTTCCCAGAAGGAAATTTGTAGTAGCACAGTTATAGTGTCATATTTTAACAGTTGTGGTTTTGTTTTTGCTTTCTTGATGCCTTGTTACCTACACAGGATTCTTCCAGTCTTACTCTCTTTCATTTGTGCTACTGAGGCGCCCTCCTTACCAGCCTCTAGTACGTAAACTAGAGATCACAAATTGTCCTGCAAATCTACAGTTGACCCTTCAACAACATGGAGTCTAGGGGTGTTGACACTCCATGCAGTCGAAAACCTACGTATAATTTACAGTTGGCCCTCCATATCTGAGGTTCTTCCTGATCTGTGGTTCTATATCCAGAGATTTAGCCAACCCTGGATTGTATGGTGCTATGCTATTTACTATTGAAAAAAAAAAATCCACATTATCAGTGGATATGCACAGTTCAAACCCATGTTACTCAAGGGTCAGCTGAATTTTGTCTGCCCTTTGTGATGTTAGTTTTTTCTCCTTTAATTTCATTTGGTTCCCAGTTATTTTTTTATATATATATAAAAATATATATATATATAATTCAGGCTTGAATTATCTTGAAAAACTGGAATATCTGAGAATATTGGGTCTACATTCAACTTATCACTTGGCTAAAGCTGAATAGTGCCTTTAGAAAGGCACTTGTTCATTTTGCAATTAGATATGGTTTCCACTTCATCTTTTTTCTCACATTAACTTGTGTGACTCATTACATTACCTGGTAAACTCTTCCAGACATTTGAGTTTGTGACCCAGGTCTCAATCTTCCCCTTCTCTCTACATAGGTTCTCACAGATTCTGATTGACAGCAGGGAAATAGCATAGTGAAAAGTTACATTCTTATTCCTCCTTAGTGTTGGGCATAGCTTCCTTGAGATTTCAAAACCATCTGTGGTAGTCTCATCTAATTACTCTAAAGCAACTTTGAAATTCCTTCAACTTGTAGAAAGAGTCGGTATCTCCTTCAGAGGAAAGAATGCTTTCAGCCTGCCTCTTTCTGCTAAAATATCTTCAGTATGAAAATTCCTATACTTTTGTACATTTTTTTTAAAAAAGACTGGTCTCAATAACAAGGTCTGTTTTAGCTGTAAAAGTAGTGATTTCCTGAGCTTTGTAAATGACTAAACTAAAACAAATTAAACCCGTAGCAGCCATTAGTGACTTCACTATTTTGAATTGTGCAGAATAGAGTCTATCACTACATGATTTGGCTAACTTTGTCTAAACTGTTGCTTTCTGACAGCATTGCTTAGTCTTAGTTGACTAGTTTAGTATAGTAGTGTATATTACCAACAAACAGAAATGTTCAGAGTTTTCCTCATTACTCGAAAATGAAATAGATTCTGCACTGAAGTATTTTCTGAGAAATTCTTTGGTGATGAAAGTAGTGATCATTTTTCGTCTTCACATGGACTTCATTTATGAAGTTTGGAGTACTTTCCATTTGAAGTTTTACTATTTATTT
Source organism: Catagonus wagneri (assembly GCA_004024745.2). Lineage (NCBI taxonomy): Eukaryota > Metazoa > Chordata > Mammalia > Artiodactyla > Tayassuidae > Catagonus > Catagonus wagneri. Next base: position 2,923,860 of record PVHT021183690.1, on the reverse strand, counting down.
GTCAGAATTTTGCCTCTCGGGATATTTTACTGCATTTAATCTTCTCCATGCTTGGCACATATGGCATCAGGACACTAAGCACATCAAAATCAGTTGAACCTGGAGTTCCCATTATGGCTCAGTGGTAACAAACCCGACAAGTATCCTTGAGAATGTGGGTTCAATCCCTGGCCTCACTCAGTAGGTTAAGGATCAGCATTGCTGTGAGCTGTGGTATAGGTCACAGACGTGGCTTGGATCTGGCATTGCTGTGCTGTGGTGTAGGCTGGCGGCTGCAGCTCTGATTCAACCCCTAGCCTGGGAACTTCCATTTGCCACGGGTGCGGCCCAAAAAAAAAAGGCGGTTGAACCTTTGGCAAGCCACTGAACATTTGAAGAAATGCAGCTTGATTCTTTTTTCAATGCTACTTTGAATGGGGCTGGGGAAGGGGGAATGGAACACAGAAGTTAAAAGAAAAAAAGGAATTAAAAAGTCAAGAAAGACAAGAAAAGATAATTCTAGGACTAAAGTTAAAAAAAAAAAAAAACCTTCTAGGAAGTGAAACCACTAAGATCAAATACCAATGAAGATATCCCATCAGTGCTGTGTATTTGGCGTATTTTATAATGTTTATCCTTAGAAAACCATAAATTTATTGTTTTAAAGCTGTGAAATAGGTTGGGAAAATCTAAAGTATATATGAATCCCAAAGCTTTATAAACATTGACTTAAATAGCACATTTCACTTCTGAAGAGATTATGCTTTGAGAACCAAAGCAAGTGTGAAGTCTGAGGAATGTATCTCAGAACTTAAAACTTAGGGATACTGGAAGTTCCTGTCGTGGCTCAGCAGAAACAAATATGACTAGTATCCATAAGGACACAGGTTTGATCCCTGGCCTTGCTCAGTGGGTTAAGGATCTGGCGTTGCCTTGAGCTGTGGTGTAGGTCACAGACGCGGCTTGGATCTGGCGTTGCTGTGGCTGTGGACCAAAAAAAAAAAAAAGACAACTTAGGCATATTGTAGTTTTATTTTAGTAACCTGTAGCAGAGTTGAAAATTTAGATTCAGTGCTATTTTGAACAGTTTTTGTATGCCATTTTCTTTGGGACTGTTTTGCCTAATAAAAGAATTGACATCATTTGGCCAGTCTTCCAAAAATTGAACATATTTTGAGGCTTTTCACCTATTAAACTTTTAAGTTCCCACCACCTCTGCTTTTGTTGAGAATAGACCCTCTTCTTACATCCAGCTGTCACAAGTAGTTAACCTTGGAAAACTCCACATCTGTTTAGGGAAGCTGTCTGCCTCTGTGAGCAGGAGTAACCCTAAACAGACCCTTTGGAAGCTAAGGTTGCTGGTAAACCCTGTGTTCTTTTACTCTGTTTTTCTAACTCTGTTCCTCATCTTGGCACACAACCTCAAAATGAATAAAATTGATTGTGCCTTATTTATGTTCTGTACTTTTCAACCCGTTTTCTGTCTCTGTACATGTACATTCATCACAGTGACACACTGTGGGATTCTGGGATGAGGCTGCAGGTTCTTTTATAGTCTGAAAAGTTAAAACAACCTAAGGAGTAATGGTAAGTTTGTGAGCAACAGTATTGAAAAGAGAGCTCTGAATTAAGATGCTGCTGTTCCATTTGCTTTGGGTCTAAGCAGCTCTTAGGAATTATGCTCCGTCAGATTTTATATAGAGGGCAGGTCTTTGCCTCCAGATATGATCTAGAGGATTATGTAGATACACTTAAAAGTCGTTATCCACAATGGTATGCCATTTCACACCTACTCAGATGACTGAAATTAAAAAGACACAGTAAGTGCTGGAGAAGATATGGAGAAAGTAGAACTCTCCTACACTGCTAATAGGGCTGTAAAATGGTACAGCTCCTCTGGAAAAGTTTGACAGTTCCTCAGGATGTTAAATATAGAGCTAGCATATGACCAGTATCTACCCAAAAGAGATGAAAATATGTTCACCCAAAAACTTGTACAAGATTGTTCATAGCAACATTATTCACAATTCATTATTCTTAAGGGCCAAAAAGTGGGAACAACCACAATATCCATCACCTGATGGAAAAATAAAACATGGTGCAGGAGTTCCCGTCGTGGCGCACTGGAAGTGATTCCAACTAGGAACCATGAGGTTGTGGGTTCAATCCCTGGCCTCGCTCAGTGGGTTAATGATCTGGCATTGCCATGAGCTATTGGTGTAGGTCGAAAACACAGCTCGGATCCTGCGTTGCTGTGGCATAAGCTGGCAGCTGTAGTTCTGATTGGACCCCTCGTCTGGGAACCTCCATATGCCAAGGGTGTGGCCCTAAAAAGCTAAGTAAGTAAGTAAGTAAGTAAATAAATGCAATTCTCCCTTTAAAAAGTAAAAAAATAAAACATGGTCTATCCTTCAGTGGAATGTTATTCAACAATAAAATGTAATGACTTACTGGTAAATACAGCACGCAGGAATCTTGAAAATATTATGCTGAGTGGAAGAAGCCAGTCACAAAAGAACTCATGTTGTATGATTTTATTTATATGAAAAGTCTAGAATTAAAAAATCTCTGTAGAGAGTATAGTTCTAAGTTTCCAGGGACTGGGTAGAAAGGGGCAATGCGGATTAAATGCTAATGGGTGTGAGTTTTCCTTTGGGGGTAGTGGAAATATTCTAAAATTAGGTAGTGCTGATAATTGTGCAGCTCTGAGAATATGCCAAACCCACTAAATTTTACACTTTAAGTGGGTAAATATTATGTTTCATGAGTTACATATCAATAAAATGATTTTTTAAAACTTCATTATCCAGTTTAAATTTTGGTAGTGATGATGATATCATATACGTGTGTGAGAGAGAGAGAGAGAGAGACACCTTAAAACTTATATACACCTGATGTTATTAAAGAACATACCATATTTTTAAGGACTTTTGCTGAATTTCTGAACATAAAGCAAATATTACACAGTGATTTTATGACCTTAATTTGATATTTGCCAAATGATATTAATAGTCATTATGTCAGAATAATTGGGCACAGATGGTAAGTATTGTCATAAATGACTAATTAATACTATTGCTACCTAGCCAAAGGAATGTGAACTTCTCTTTTTTCCTCTGATTTTTTTCAATATCTGTAATCAGCATTAGTATTTGATTTTGTTATGAAACATTTGTTTTTCGCTTTTACTGACTAAAACTTACTTTCATCACTTACTGATATGCATGTGTTAAAAAAAGAACTTATACCTAATGTCCAGTAACTTGGATTTCCTTAACTGTTCAGCTATAACTTTTTTTTCCCGAGTAGTTTACTGCTAAGGTTTCTGTGTTCTCTATGGGCCTTTTCCCTCCCTCACCACGTGGTGATGTCCTGGATGGTCTCATCCAGAGGCATCAAACACTGAGAATTGAAGTGGGTAACCAGTATGACTACTCCAGTTTGGGAGGGAAGAGGAGTTCCTCATTAATGTTATGTCATTGGAGAGAGGCAAGGAACATTGGGGAAAAGAGACCATGGATTTGGGGTATGTCAACAGGATTGTTGACATAATGGAAAGGGGTGGTCGAGGTTCAAAAAATTTTGGATTATGTTTTGGCAGAAAAACAATTATAAACGTCCAGCACTTCTTTTCCCTTTTTTTTGCCCACCCCACAGCATATGGAGCTCCTGGGCCAGCCAGGGATCAGATCTGAGCTGCAATTGCTCAGGTCTGAGCCGCAGTTGGAAACTACGCCAACAGCTGTGACAGTGTGCCAGGCAGGGATTGAACCTGGGTCCTGGTCCTACAGAGACACCACTGATCCCATTGTGCCACAGAGAAACTCCCATCTGCCACTTCTTACTCACTATTTTCCATCTCTGTTCGTAACAAATAAATAATACATAAAAGTTTGTGTTCCCTCTCCCAACAACTCATTTTAAAACTGAGACCAGTTTGATCAATGTTTATTGAGCATCTCTTTTGTGCCGTAAGCAATGGTGTATACATTGCGGGGTTAGTTATAAAGGAAGACTAAGAATAGTCTCTGTTCTGGGAGAGTGGAGTTGCTATCTGGTGAAAGAAATCACAGATGATCTCTGACCCTGAAGAGACAGAATCAGATTTCTCTTTAGAATTGAGTAATTATTAGAACATAGGATTTTTAGTGGCAGTAGGAAATACTCTTTGCCTGTTTTCTGATGCCTGAAATTCCCTTCACATTGAAACAGTGGTTTTATTCTTTAAATTGCAATAAGAGATTTAAAATACTTGAGGAAGACAGTAGATTTATTCCTGGTAGAGTATACTCATCACATATAAACTTCCAGCATAACATTTTGTTGTGATTCAAGAGAGAAGCAAAGTATCGAAAGAAACAAAAAATTCTTAGACTTAGATCCTTATTATCTCTTGTTGATTGGGAAAACTAGGTACAGAGGTATCCACCTCATTCATTCCCAGCTCAGAGTGCCACTCCTTGGTGTGGTTACTCCACATTATTGATAATGCGGACAAATTTATTACCCCTATTAAGAACCTGGTAAAATTTACCAGGTTCTTGTTTCCTTGGCTTAATTTGTTCAGAGTTGAATAGTGGAGCAGTGCGGTTTAGCTGGTTTTAAGAACTAGAATGTCATTTATATTTGAAGTGGTCTTTAGCCCAAAGAGTCATAGTTCTGTGGATGAGTATTTCAAGTGTTGGGTTATTTGTTAAGTTCTTCCCTCTACTGGTCTTTTGGGAGCTTTAATGGAAACCCTAGCTATCATGTGATTGAAAATTGGTAAGAAATTATGTACTCTGCCACAAGTGTATACATTTTTGAAACACACTGTTGGTTTTTCGGGAAAACAGGGTCTTCAAACCCTTTCCTTATGAATGGAATTTGGTCTTCTTTTCCTTGAATCAAATATTTTCCAGTTAAAAATGTGTTATGTGGCTTAAATTTTTACTAATAAGCATTAATATTTCAATAAATAAGCAAATCTATTAGCTCTTCAGAAAGCATACTTTATAATTTTCCGAGATATTAAGGACATAGCAGTTTTGGAGTCAGTTTAAATTAATTGTTTAGGATCCATTAATCACTGGATCTGTTCTGATTAAACTGTGTGCCAGTTTAGAATGTAAGTTGAATTTGGTTGTATAGTATGGAATTTGCCCAGCCTCTGAAAATAGTTTTTGGATTGGTGACATATCTTAATGTTTTTTGGTCTCCTTACCTGAACTCTGTCTCTTCTCTGTTGGACAGATATGTTGTCCCCTCTATTATTCTTGCCTTGAAAAAGCTATCTAAAGTTGAGTTCCTCTTTAGGATTTAAGTGGAAAGTAAAAGTACAAGTCAGATTTTCATGTGGATATTTGGTGGCAAATGAGCCAAGTTTGGTAGCCTTTTGGAATAAATAGGCAACTTTGGAAAATCTGACTCAGAATTAGGGCCTTGTACATTTCTAAAAATTATTTTTTAGACTGGAAGTTGAGAAGTTTCCGGTCAATAAGTTTTTTGCCATTGGCCCAATTCTGTTCAGAAATAAGGGTCCGAAATTTTTAGGCTTTTTGATTCTCTAGAGAATGAAACTTACTATATGAGAGTGACAGGTTAGAATTCTAGGGTTCCCAGTTCTATTTTTGAGACCCCAGACTTTATAAAGGTGATATAGGAGTGTTTACTACACCTGTACAGTACCAGGATTTAAACTTGTTTTATTGACATCATTCTGTTTTCTTCCCTCCCTGTGTCTAGGTATATTGTGGTAAGAATTTGAGTTAGGAGTGTCTTCAGGATGATGTGGATGTAGTTCTATCCCTTCAACTTCAAAATTGTACCAAGTGGCTGCTGAATGGAAATCATTGACTTAGCCTGGGGACCAAAATGCTCATTCGTTTAGACAGGGTCCTATAGTCTGAGAAATAACTCGCGAGAGTGTGAGTGGGAAAGGAATGACTGGGCATGGGGAGATTTTCCAGGCTTATGAGATGGCTAGAGAAAAAAATAACAGAAATGAGGAAAACATATATTCTATTTAAATCTTGGCTGGAGAGCGTGTTAATTGTTTAGGGCAGGAAGAAACTAGGTTTATGGCCCAAAATAATTATAAAATAGTCCCGATACGCTCTTTCTCTCTGCCCCATTCTCCTCAGAAGGAAGAATTAGAATTCATATTTATTTAAAATAGTTTGTCCTCCATCTTGAAGTGGTTTTTATAAAAATCTTAATTCTGGGCAGCCAGCCTCAGTAAAACAGTTTTGCCAGCTGTTTACTTGAACGTCCCCAAAATACAGGTAAATGAAAATAAGACTAGGAGTTCCTGTTGTGACTCAGCAGGTTAAGAACCCGACATAGTGTCCATGAGGATTGCAGGTTCAGTCCCTGACCTTGCTCCGTGGGTTAAGGATCCAGCATTGCTGCAAGCTGCTGCACAGGTTGCAGATGAGACTCCAATCCAGTTTTGCCATGGCTGTGGCATAGGTCTGCAGCTGGAACTCTGATTTGACCCCTAGCTCTGGAACTTCCATATGCCACAGGTGCAGCTGTAAAAAGAGGGAAAAAAAGAATGAAAATAAGACTGCTTTTCAATAGCAGTTTCCTAAAGTTCTGTAACCGTTTTTCCTGAGAGGAGATAGTTGCATTTATCTAGAAGGGATTTTTAATTACTCTGTCACTCTGTATGTATGTACACATATATGTGCTGTACAGATGCTTTCCTTCTCCCCAATCCCTTTAGAGTTGATGGCTTTGTCCCTGATTGTTCAGTATAATAGTTTGCAGATTCACTAAGAGAGCTTGTGTAGTAATGCTTGCTTTATTTTTTTTCTCTTCCACTCTTGTTTTATTTTTTACTTTTTTTTCTTTGTGATGTGACATTTTCAGCTGATGTATTGAAAGCAAATCCTTCTAATTTGGAAGCCCAGATCACAAGAGTGAGTTTTTCTACTAGTGTCTATAGCTGTATATCTTTTTTTGTGTGTGTCTTTCCACCCTTTCCCCCTCCCAATTCAAAAATATTCAAAACACATTTCATAAATATTAGATTAAAAAATCCCTCTGTCTGTTGAACATCATGCCTTTCCACAAAGCAATGTCCACTTTATATTGGGTCAAATTCCTTTTCCCAATGCTGTTGTAAAAGCATAGGCTGATATATTTGTTTTGTTTTGGCTTGTTTGCTTTTTATGTTATCTAATATGTTGAAGATAATTTTAGTTCTGTCTTCATTGCAGATAGATATGTCTGGACTCTTGTCACTAATGTGTCATAATACTGTTAATTTTTGGTTGCTGTTTTGTTTTGGTTTTGTTTTAGGGAAAATTATATACTAGCCTTTTGAGAATAAAAGACCCATTCTCTTATCAGGATTTTATGTAATAAATTCTTTGACTTATCTCTGTTCTCCCATCTCATCCCTTGGATGTTCCTTGAAGGAATGAAAAGCCGCACATACTACTCTAATTTCAGCAGACTGACCAGATGAAAGTGGTCAGACTGGTGAGCTCTGAACATGCAGGCGTTGGAAGACTGTTTGATTAGTTAACAGGAAAACTATTCATGCTGAAAAGAATAGCACCTTTTTGTGGTGAAATAAAAGTATGCTTTCTATTAGTTCTGATTCAGATAACCTCCCCATGTAAGCTGTACATTGCTTTTTAAGATCTTACACCTGGGTAATTTTCTGTACTAGCTTAACCCCTTTCTGTTCTCTTTGGCTTGTATTATTACAATTTAACTCATGTTCTATTTGTCTAGTTTTACATCCTGGAAGAGCAGGTGATTAAAAAGTCCCTTTTCTTTCCTTCTTGTGTTCTAAAATTTTCTTATTGCTTCTGAAATTATTTAATTTTGCCCAATAAAGCAAATGGTATGCTGTCCTAATTAGGAATGCAGATACTCCAAATGTTTTACCCAAAGTAATCAGCTGTTGGTTTCAGTTACCATAAGACTATGATTTTCAGTTATCGTAAGGGATAACAGTGTATTCTACACTCACGCTATAACCATTGATTAAGGGGAAATATTCTGAAGGCCTTGCTTTCAGGATCCCCAAGTTATTCTAAATCACCCAGCTTCCTTTCCTTTCTTTTGTTACTCCAGAGGTTGAAAGATCTCAAGCAAAGAGAGTTTGCTCGAAATGTCTCTTCGAGATCCCGCAAGGATGAGAAGAAACAAGAGAAAGCCCTGCGGCGGCTCCATGAGTTGGCAGAACAAAGAAAACAAGCTGAATGGTGAGGATATTTTCCCTCTGAGAGTTCTACAAATAATTATAATTCTTAAGATTTAAGATTATAGCTTTAAGTTTATAGTTTTAATAACCCTTTTTTTAAAAATTGGAGTTCCTGCTATAGCACAGTGCATTAAGATCTGGTGTTGTCTCCGTGGCAGCTTGAGTGTTGCTGAGGTGGGGGTTCAATCCTCAGCAAAAGTTGAGATAAAATTGACATATAATCCTTAAATTTTTGTGGGGTTTTTGTCTGGTTTTGTTTTCGTTTTGTCTTTTTAGGGCCACACTAGTGGCATATGGAGGTTCCCAGACTAGGAGTTGAATTGGAGCTACAGCTGTCAGCCTCCACTACAGCCACAACAATGTGGGATCTGAGCCACATCTGCAACGTACACCACAGTTCATGGCAACGCTGGATCCTTAACCCACTGAGCAAGGCCACGGATCGAACCCACATCCTCATGGATACTAGTTGGGTTCGTTAACTGCTAAGCCACGACTGGAACTCCTTTTTTTTGTTTTTGGCTGCACCCATGGCATGTGGAAGTTGCACACCAGGGATCAAACCCACGCCATAGCAGTGACCTGAGCTGCTGTAGTGAGAAGGCCAGATCTTTAACCTGCCACACCACAGACACATTCCTTAATCCTTAAGTTTTTAATCCTTTCAAACTAAAAGGATATCTATGCTTGGAATATAATATACTGATTAAGGATATTACTTCCAGAGCTCCCTTACGGCTCAGCCAATTAAAGATCTGGCGCTGTCACTGCTATGGCTCTGGATACAACTATAGTGCGGGTTCAGTCCCTGGCCTGGGAACTTTGGCATGCCAGGAGTGTGGTCAGAAAATAAATAAAGAATATGCACTTCTGTGACCATATCCTACAATCTATGAAACTTTAGATATCTGAGCTCTATGCCTTAGACTCCTATCTATAAGATGAAGATGATAATAATTTACTTCTTATAGTTGTTGTTAGAAGTAATTAAATTATAGCCAAGTGCTTATAAAAGAATGCCTAGGAGTTCCTGCTGTGATGCAGCAGGATTGGTGGTGTCTTGGGAGCGCTGGGACTTAGGTTTGATTCCCGGCTCAGTGGGTTAAGAATCCGGTGTTGCTGCAACTGCAGTTTAGATTGCAACTGCAGCTTGGATCTGATCCCTGACAAACTCCATATGCCATTGGGTGGCCAAAAAAGGAAAAAAAAAGAATGCCTAGCATATAGAAGCTATATGCTCAGTAAATCAGTAAATTATGCAACTATTTTTATTCCCATTCTCCATTTTTCTAATGTAGGTAGAAAAGCACATAACATTATAAGTATTCTCCTGGGGCACAGATTCGAGTGTTTTAACTGCCCTTTATGTACTACAGAGTTAGTGCTAAACACTCTAAAACCTAGGAAATTCTCTTATCCATGTATTCTTCTATAGGTTCCTGCCTTCTTTCCTTTTTTTTTTTGGCTTTTTAGGGCCACACACATGGCATATGGAAGTTCCCAGGCTAGGGGTCAAATTGGAGCTACAGCTGCCACAGCCACAGGACCCGAGCCACATCTGCAACCTATACCACAGCTCATGGCAACACCAGATCCTTAACCCACTGAGCGAGACCAGGGATTGAACCCGCATCCTCATGGTTACTAGTCAGATTTATTTCTGCTGTGCTGCAGCAGGAACTCCAGGTTCCTGCCTTCTTGGTTGTTATTAATGTTTCTTTGTGGTTCTTCATAATAAATTTGGGACTGATATTTAGCCTTAGGTGGAATTTACCCCACCCAGGGCTTGAATTTCCAAGCAGCTAGACTTTGGGGACCCAGTCTTTGAGCGTCTGAGAATTCATGAGGTATATGCCTCGATCCAAAGTACTTAGGTCCGTGTTCGTTTTTAATGGCTGGCCAGGAACGAAGGAGGAGCTGGTTACAATGGAAAGAGAAACTATAATTGTGGCTTTTAAAAGTTTACAGCCAGATTGAGGCCAGAGTTTCCAAGTTCCTGAACTTTCTAGGTTTTTGTCTCTAGATCCTTTTTTTATTTACTGTGTTTTAGAGGAAGAAGGAAGGGAGAGAACACATATAGTATAGTTTTGAAACAGAATTAACCTATGAGCTGTAATGTCACTTTTTAACTGCCTATAAAGTACTTCTGATTCCTTCTTTGGCAGTTGTTTTTTTTTTTAATTTTTTAAAGTTTTATAGAAGTATGGTTGTTTTACAAGGTTGTGATAATTTCTGCTATACAACAGAGTGGTTCAGTCATACATATACACATATCCCTTCTCTTTCAGATTATTTTCCCACATAGATTATCACATAATATTGGGTCGAGTTCTCTGTGCTATACAGCAGGTCCGTATTGGCCAGTCATTCTATATACCTCAGTGTGCATATGCCAGCCCCAAACCCCTTTGGCAGTTCTTTATGTGGTAAACACATAACCTCTTAGATTTGTTGCAAGGGTACCTCCTTAAAAAGTGTATACCAGACCACTTTCTAGTTCAGGACATATTTTAATACATGTTTTTCTTCAGTGGCGGCTTTTAGTTCTCAGTTTTAGAAACAAACAGGTAAGAGATGACCAAGTTACCTCTTGGGAGAATAAAAGATTTTGACCCATCATCAGATATTTCATTTCCTAGGGAGTAGTGCATGACTCCATAGTATTTTTGAAGTAACATGGCAAAGACTAAGCACAAGATCAAAATAAATTCCCTTTTATTCAGTTTGAGAGTTTCTTTGCCATGAGGTAGGTTTTGTGACACAGTGAGAGTAATCTCTTGCTACCCAATCTGTTGGCTTCTGTCTTCCAATAAGAGGAGTTCGGATAGCAAAGGGGATACCACATTATCTGAATATATTTGGTCCCTGAGTTTAGAACAGTTAGTAGCTAGGGTTTAGATTAAAAGGGACTTCATCCAAAATAATTCTCCAGTTTGGCTGGAGAGATAATCTGTATAGTCCACACACTGAAAATTTCAGACATAACAGGAATTTATCTCTCTGTCTCTCTTTTGGTCTCTCTTTTTGGTGTCTTTTTTATGATAGGAGTTTAAAACACTGGCTTTGAGGCTCTTCGGTGTTCCTGTTTTCAAAGCTAGAAAGTACTTGGTAGAATTAGGATCATTATATGGAATGCCCAGGAAGTATCACAGAACCAAAGCAAAGTTTGAGCGTGGTGCCAGGAGAGTTGCAGAGACTTAGTTTCTATAACAGACATACCAACCACAGACCATCATAAAGTAGTACAGAGGAGCTTTTGGACTAAGCTCAACTCAGGGAATGTGCATATTTTAAAAACTGAAATTTGAAAGCACCAAGGAAAAGGAGAGGGTTTTTTTTGGCGGCGGGGGTTGTTTTTTTTTTTTTTCCAACTGATTGAAATACAGTTGATCCTTGAAGAGTGTGGAGTTTAGGGGTGCCAGTGTCCCAACCCCATTACATTCACGCATACACACAGAGTCAAAAATCCGTCAGCCCTCTGTATCTGCGATTCCACATTTACAGGTTCAACCAACTGCAGATTGTATATAGTACATATTGAAAAAAATCTGCACATAAGTAGGCCTGGGAAGTTCAGATTTGCCTACCTGTATTGTTCATGGGTGAGCTTGCAGCGTTTGTGAATATTTAACTATATGTTTGATAGCACACTGATGGTCAGGATGGTACAATTAAGAAATGAGAATAAATACAAGACAGGTAGACTGTACCAGATGGTAATGATAGTGTATTTGAATTGTGAGATAAATCTCAATATTTATATTTCAGATAGCTTAGGAAGAAACAGCAGTAACTGGCTTTCCCTGGGCATATAGCTTGGTAGATTAACAGAATGAGGCTTGTCCAAACCTCACTGGGGAAGTTCCCTTTGTTAACACAGGGCTGGGGAATGACCACCACTCAGACCTGCCTGTGATGAATGGTGGAACATAAGAGATAAGTGTTTTATAGGAAGTATGAAATGTACCCCTAAACTTGTTTTTTTGTTGTTATTTTTTCATTTTTCTAAACCATTGTGTAGTGCACCTGGGAGTGGTCCCATGTTCAGACCAACCACAGTGGCTGTAGATGAAGAAGGTGGAGATGATGATAAAGATGAATCAGCAACAAACAGTGGCGCAAGTGCTACTGCCACTTGTGGCCTGGGATCTGAATTCTCCACAGATAAAGGAGGCCCTTTCACTGCAGTACAAATCACTAATACTACTGGACTGTCGCAGGCTCCTGGGTTAGCCTCTCAGGGTGTCAGCTTTGGCATTAAGAATAATCTGGGGACCCCACTGCAAAAATTGGGAGTGTCGTTTTCCTTTGCCAAGAAGACTCCTGTCAAACTTGAATCAATAGCATCAGTTTTCAAGGACCACGCAGAAGAAGGGACCGCTGAAGACGGAACAAAAACTGATGAGAAGAGTTCTGACCAAGGACTGCAGAAGGTGGGAGAGTCCGATGGAAGCAGTAATCTTGATGGTAAAAAAGAAGATGAAGACCCTCAGGATGGAGGGTCCCTTGCCTCAACATTATCTAAATTAAAAAGAATGAAGCGAGAAGAAGGAGCTGGAGCTACAGAGCCAGAGTATTACCACTACATCCCCCCAGCGCACTGCAAAGTAAAACCTAATTTTCCTTTCCTACTCTTCATGAGAGCCAGTGAACAAATGGAAGGTGATAATAGTACACACCCAAAGATTGCCCAAGAGAGCAAAAAAAGTAGTTCTCCCAAGCCTAAAGGCTGTATCAAGGTGGCAGCAAACCAAGGAGCAGAAAAGACAGTTAGTGAAGTCTCCGAGCAGCAGATGGAAACTAGTGTGGCTGAGCCCTCAGAGCCTGGAAGCAAAGCTGAGACGAAGGTTTCAGGAGGGGATGCAAGTGAACACAGTTTGGAGAGTCAGAAGGATTCAGAGATCCAAATATGTGAGTCTAACCCACCTAAAGAAACCTCTCAGGCCTCTCCGGCACGGAAAGAAAGCCAGGAGGGACCCAGACATCCTACTGGTCCCTTCTTTCCAGTTTTGAGCAAAGATGAAAGCACTGCCCTCCAGTGGCCATCAGAACTATTAATTTTCACGAAGGCAGAACCCTCCATTTCATACAGTTGTAATCCTTTGTACTTTGACTTTAAGCTTTCAAGGAACAAAGATGCCAGAGCTAAAGGGACGGAAAAGCCAAAGGATATAGGAGGCTCCTCAAAGGATCATCTCCAAGACCTTGATCTGGGTGAGCCAACTAAAGGCAAGGAGGAGGGAGAGAATGTAGAGCATTCTTCAGGAGGCAGAATGGATGCACCTGCTTCAGGGTCTGCCTGTAGCAGCCTGAATAAGCAGGAGCCTGGGGGTAGCCATCGGTCAGAGACAGGCGACACAGGGAGAAGCCTTCCTAGCAAGAAAGAACGATCTGGGAGGTCCCACCGACACAAAAAGAAGAAGAAGCACAAAAAATCCAGCAAACACAAACGGAAACACAGGACTGACCCAGAAGAGAAAAGCTCTAAGGCAGAGTCTGGGGAGAAGTCTAAGAAGCGCAAAAAAAGGAAACGAAAGAAGAATAAGTCATCGGCTCCAGCAGATTCTGAACGGGGCCCCAAACCAGAACCCCCTGGTAGCGGTAGCCCTGCACCACCAAGAAGACGACGGCGAGCTCAAGATGATTCCCAGCGGAGATCCCTCCCTGCTGAAGAAGGGAGCAGTGGCAAGAAGGATGAAGGTGGAGGCGGTAGCAGCTCCCAAGATCATGGTGGGAGGAAACACAAAGGTGAACCTCCAGCTTCATCCTGCCAGCGAAGAGCTGGCTCCAAACGGAGCAGCCGATCCAGCCATCGAAGTCGACCCAGCAGTGGAGATGAGGATAGTGATGATGCTTCTTCCACACGCCGGCTGCACCAGAAGTCTCCGTCGCAGTACAGTGAGGAGGAGGAAGAAGAGGAGGAGGAGGAAGAAGAGTCTGGCAGTGAGCATTCCCGGAGCCGCTCACGGTCTGGCCGGCACCATTCCTCCCGCCGTTCCTCCCGCCGTTCTTACTCAAGTAGCTCAGATGCTTCTTCAGACCAGAGCTGCTATAGTAGACAGCACAGTTACTCTGAAGACAGCTATAGTGACTATAGTGACCGATCACGAAGGCACTCCAAGCGCTCCCACGACTCTGACGACTCAGACTATGCCAGTTCCAAGCACCGGTCCAAACGGCACAAATATTCATCTTCTGATGATGACTATAGCATCAGCTGCAGCCAGTCCCGGAGCCGGTCTCGGAGTCATACTAGGGAGCGCTCAAGGTCTAGGGGTCACAGCCGCAGCAGCAGTTGTAGTCGCAGCCGGAGCAAACGGAGAAGCCGCAGCACCACAGCCCACAGCTGGCAGCGGAGCCGGAGCTATAGCCGGGACCGCAGTCGCAGTACCCGGAGCCCCTCCCAGAGATCAGGCTCCAGGAAGGGATCATGGGGTCATGAGAGCCCCGAGGAGAGGCGTTCTGGTCGTCGAGACTTCATTCGTTCTAAAATCTACCGTTCCCAGTCTCCCCACTATTTCCGATCAGGCCGAGGAGAAGGTCCTGGAGAGAAGAAGAAAGAAGATGGCAGAGGAGATGATGGGAAAGGGTTAGGCCCACCCTCACAGAACAGCAGCGCTGGTGTAGGACGGGGGTCAGAAGGTGACTGCAGCCCTGAAGATAAGAACTCTGTCACCGCCAGACTGCTGCTGGAGAAGATCCAGTCCAGGAAAGTGGAGAGGAAACCCAGTGTGAGTGAGGAGGTGCTGGCCACCCCTAATAAAGCCGGACTCAAGCTCAAGGACCCCCCCCAAGGTTATTTTGGGCCCAAGCTTCCCCCTTCTCTTGGCAATAAGCCTGTCCTTCCACTGATAGGGAAGCTCCCAGCGACCCGAAAGCCCAACACCAAGAAATGTGAAGAGTCTGGCTTAGAAAGGGGGGAAGAACAAGAACAGTCAGAGACAGAAGAAGGGCCTCCAGGGAACAGTGATGCCCCGTTTGGACATCAGTTCCCCTCAGAGGAAACATCTGGCCCCTTATCAGACCCACCCCTGGAAGAGCCAAAGTCAGAAGAAGCTACTGCTGATCACCCTGTGGCTCCGCTAGGCACCCCAGTGCACTCTGACTGCTATCCTGGGGACCCAACCATCCCCCATAACTACCTCCCTGACCCCAGTGACGGGGACACACTTGAGTCCCTGGATAGTGGCAGTCAACCAGGCCCTGTGGAATCCAGCCTGCTGCCTATAGCGTCAGACCTTGAGCACTTCCCCGGTTATGCAGCTCCCAGTGGGGAGCCTAGTATTGAGTCAGCCGATGGGGCTGAGGATGCTTCCCTAGCCCCCCTGGAAAGCCAGCCCATCACCTTCACCCCCGAGGAGATGGAGAAGTACAGCAAGCTCCAGCAGGCTGCACAGCAACACATCCAGCAGCAGCTTCTGGCCAAGCAAGTAAAGGCCTTTCCAGCTTCGGCTGCCCTGGCCCCAGCCACTCCAGCCCTGCAACCCATCCATATTCAGCAACCGGCCACAGCCTCTGCCACCTCCATCACAACTGTTCAGCATGCCATCCTACAGCATCATGCTGCAGCAGCTGCTGCTGCCATTGGCATTCACCCCCACCCGCATCCCCAGCCACTTGCCCAAGTACATCATATTCCCCAGCCCCACCTGACCCCCATTTCCTTGTCCCACCTTACTCATTCAATCATCCCTGGCCACCCTGCCACCTTTCTCGCTAGCCATCCCATCCACATCATCCCCGCCTCAGCAATCCATCCTGGGCCCTTCACCTTCCACCCAGTTCCACATGCCGCCCTCTACCCTACCCTGCTTGCCCCACGGCCTGCTGCAGCGGCTGCTACTGCCCTCCACCTTCACCCGCTTCTCCACCCCATCTTCTCAGGTCAGGACCTGCAGCACCCCCCCAGCCATGGCACATGAGTTGGGGACAGGAGCTCAGGTGGGGCCAGGGAAGGTGACCCATAAATCTTCCCTTGGGGTGTTGAGCCATTAATACCAGCAAGTAGAAGCTGGGCTGGGCAGTGTCTGACAGCCAAAGAATTGCGTTTTGGCTTACAGGGGTGGTTTTAGAGTTGAGGTTTGCTTTGGGCTTACTATCAGGGATTATTTTCCCCTTTTCCCTTTTTTCGGTTTGTCCCTCTCCCTCTCTTGTGTTTCTAAGCTAGGAAACACCAGTAAGTGCTACTATCCACCCCTCTGCAACATCTCCAAACTGTCAAGTTTAGATACT
Organism: Catagonus wagneri; assembly: GCA_004024745.2. Classification (NCBI taxonomy): domain Eukaryota; kingdom Metazoa; phylum Chordata; class Mammalia; order Artiodactyla; family Tayassuidae; genus Catagonus; species Catagonus wagneri. The sequence continues at coordinate 2,907,449 of PVHT021183690.1, read as the reverse complement.
CCCTTCCTCCCTCTACTTTTTAATCCTCTGCACTTCGTCTATAAATTTTAAAACGTTTTCCTCCTCTCTGGCTGGCGGGTTGTCCATCTGGTCCTGCCTTTCTCAGTGTCTTTGACCTTGGTGACCTTACTTATCCCGGGTGAGGTGGAAAGGGAGTCTGGCCTGGAACCGATGTCACTCAGGCTGTCATTCGATCCGCTTCCCACACAAACAGAGCCACATACTTGGCACTGTTGTCCTTGCATCCCTCATCCCAGAAGAGACATCTGCATATCTCAGAAAAGAAGATCCTATCATGAATAGAAGCTGTGCGGAACAGAGTCACCCTTGTGCTTCCCCAAAGAGGAGCTCATGTGTCTGAAGGGTGTATTTTCTTGTCATGTTGATGTTTCCTTCTTAATTTATAGGATTTTTTAATGTAAAAAATTGCACTGAACTCTATAAACGTAAATGCTGCTTTTTGTAGCTCATATAAAAAAGGTTCCATATTTGTAGTATACTGCAATAATATTTTTTACATCCAGCTCTTTAAGTGATCCTTGTTCTGGTGGCTTTGTGTAAATATGTTTGCCCTAGTTGAAAGAAGAAACTTTAAAGGTTATAAAATGAAAACAAAAAAAAAATAAAGTATTTGTTTTCTGCTAGATGCAAAAATGACTAAGCATGTATATTTTATCAAGCTCATATATTTTTTGAAGTTACAAACTATGAAAATGTTAAAACAGAAAAAGGAACATTAACTTTTTTTGTTGTTGTTGAGACAAAATTTGCAGTAAGTGGTGCCTCCAGCACTGGGATTTTTTAATTAATGGGTAGCAGTCAGCTGGGGGTGTCAGGGGATGCTCAGTTATAACAATCTCCCTCATGTGCTTTGCTGTTTTATACAGAGAAAGAGATGGGCCCCACAGAGGAGGAGGGAGAGATTCGAGAGCTTTGTTCCCTGAAACAGTGAGATTCAAGTGATTGTTCTGGGGGATTTCTGGGTTTCCTGGTGCCTGTCCCAGGCAAGTCCATTTGCCTTCCTAGTACTTAGCCCCCCTGACAAAATTTTTTAATGTGCCTTTTGAGTTGGCTAGAAACTGAAGCTGAAGTAGACTGGAGGATGATACAGAGTTGGAACAATTTTCTTCCCCCTTTTGTTGGGAGGTGAGCACATTTATAGATTCTGCAAATTCATTTGCTTCATAGTTTCCATGCCTTCTGCCCAGCTTAGTTTAAGCATTAAAGATTCCTTTTTTCTTTTCTCCCATGACACCTGTCAGAGGAAGTACCACCTCCATTCCTCCTACCTCCTCCTTTTCCCAGGCTCTCAGACCTAATTAATAAAGGTGTTTATATGGCTGGTCTCATCGCTCGACCCAAAGGTGTTTATATTGCTGGTCTCATCTTCTTTGGTGTAGTTAGCACTTCCCTGTTAGGCATTTCCCTATGTTTCCCTGTGGCTGGATTGTTTGGGTGTTTACCTGACAGGAAACACAGACCCTACTTCCTTGGCCAATGCTCTGTGTTCTTTCTTCTGTGATTCCCAAGAGAAAAAGGTTTCAAGTTTATGAGAAGCAAGCGCTGACTGAACCTCTTACCTGTTCAGTGCTCCTCATCTGATTCAGAAGCATCACTTTTTTGATACCTGGCACTGGAAAATGAAATAATCTGTTTGAAGTGAAGGGACTCATATTTCTTTGCTTTCAGCCCATGTAAATATTTAAATAATACAGTATTAACATTTTCGTGCTGCTTCCCATTAGCTTGTAGATTGAGCCATATTCTCTCTGGCTGCCTCTCTACCTTCCTGGGGGCAGTTTTCTTTAACTTTCAGAATAGTGGAATAGATTTTAAAACTAAAAGAAAAAAACAAAATAACCTATCCTTACCTAAAAGCGTAACAGATTGTATTTAACTTTATCATATGATAGAGATATATATGCTGTAAAATTAGGGAAAGGAACTTTCTAATAAACCAATGATTTGTGGAAACAGCAGAGTCTGTCGTGATTGTTGCCCCATCCACTCAAGTGGGGAAGGGACGGAGTTATAGGCTACAAATAACATCTTGTTTGAAGTGATGAAGGAATAGATTTTTGTGAACCAGTCGTTGATGTTTTTTTAATTGTGACCACCTTTAGTTTCCAGAATCATGATAGTCAGGGCACTGTTATTAAAATCCATTGATAGTAACTTTTTCTTTTGAAACTCAGAGTAGACTTGTTTATGTTTAGTTGGTGCTTCTCAAATCTCATCTTGCCCAAGTAGAGGGGAAGCTTAAGCTGGTGGGAGGAAGTAACAGGGAAATTTCTCTCAGTCTTAGTAGGTGTCTTAGAATGTGTACCTCCTTTCCACTGTTTCCCAGATTTCCTTCTGTTTCTACCCTTTCCCTCATTTTAGGTGTGTAATCTGTGTGTGTTATACAGAGTGTGTGGCACATAAGTGCCCGTTAAATGTGTTCGGGATTTCTGGCTCTCATTTTTAGGATTTTGGATGGACTTCAGGGCAATAAGATTTTGAGTTATCTGCCTGGCCTTTGCCCTCTAGATGGGGTTCTGTATATCAGAACCAGTCTTGAATTATTCTCTTCAACCCTTTAATACAATGCTTGAGAGCTAATCTGGTAAAAGGAAATATGTCCTAATTGTTACTGAGCAGATAAAACCCTCTATTGTATTGAAAAATCATAAAAAGGCAAGGAAAGTTTAGCATCAAAAGCTAACAATAGATCTCTAGTGATAAATTAGTTTCCTCTCTTCCTTAACCTTTTGGAAAGGAGTAGTACTCTGTTTCTTAAACTAGTCACAGCTGTGTTCTCCCCTTGACTATAAAGAGAATGTTCAACCTTGGGTTGGGTGCTCAGATCTGCTTATTTCTCTAAAAACAGCAAAATCCCTGCCCCCAAATAAAGGATGTTAGAAAATGAAAAGTGATTTTCTAAGCAGGCAATGTGTCAGGAAAAGGACCAGCTTGTAGGGTGTGCAGTGCGAGGGGATGCGCGGCTGCCTGATGGCAGTGAAGGGGGTTCTACCTGCCTCAGCCGTCTGCGCTGGCGACATGGAAGCACTTGTTCTACACCCTCAGTGACTAGTTCAGGCCTCATCAACCAGTTCCATTGTTGCCAGAGATACTTTCGCCTCCCCGCTGTCAACTCATGTCAGAATTATTGCATCATTTTCCTGGCTGGCCTTCCTGACTCAAGGATCTAAGTCCCTATCCCAAGTAAGCTTACTGGCTTTTCAGAATCGGAGTGCAGTTCATTTTGTATTCACTGCTTCCCAGTAAAACTAAGCTCTGAGAGGTCGGGGGCAGTTCTTACACTTTCTTTTTTTCTTAATCCCTTAGAGGGTTTTACATAAAGTTGAACACATAGTAAACATTTTGATTATGTGTTCAAGAAAGATATAAACCAAGTAAAATACCATTAATAACAGGATTGTGCATCCGGATTTAGCAAAGAAACATCAAAGATGAACATTTTTCCGCTATGTATCCACGTTGCCTTGCTCAGTGCCAGGCACGTAGTAGTTCTCTAATTGTAGACTATAAAGCCTTAACTTTGACAGGGATTCTAGGATTCAAGGCTAGGGGGTTGGGAAAGTGGGAATAATGTCAGCACTCCTCTGCCTACTGTCAGCCCAGCTCTAACCTGCAAGGAACAGAATCTTTGTTGAATACAAACTCCTCTCCCCAAATCTGATCCTACCTGTTTCCAGTTCTAGCTAATGATAGCACTATCCAGCCAGCCAGCCACCCGAGCTTGGCATTACTTTTGACACCTCCTTACTGCGTCCAGTTACTGATTGTGCAACCTTTTTCCTTTGTTCCTGCCACCAAAGCCCTGGTTCAGGCCTCATCACCTTTAACTGAGAGGATGGTAGATGCCACCCACCTGATCTTTCCATTACATCCTGACTTTTCCAATTCCTTCTATTCACAGACAGTATAATCCAGATTGGAGCACAATCACGTATCTTATTTACTGACAAAAAAATCTTTATGATTCTCCATCTCCTATGGATTAAAGTTCAAATTCCTGGAGTTCCCGTCGTGGCTCGGGGGAAATGAATCTGACTAGCATCCAGGAGGACGCAGGTTCCATCCCAGGCCTCGCTTACTGTGTTAAGGATCTGGCGTTGCTAGTGAGCTGTGGTGTCGCAGATGTGGCTCAGATCTGACGTTGCTGTGGCTGTGGTGTAGGCCAGCGGCTACAGCTCTGATTCAACACCTAGCCTGGGAACTTCCATATGCCATGGGTGTGGCCCTAAAAAGCAAAAAAAAAAAAAAAATTTCAAATTCCTTAAGAAAACATTCAAGGACCTCCACTGATCGGACCCCAGCCTTCCATTCCACCCTCATGCCCCAGCCCTCCCCTTTAGACACCCTATTCTGACAACTTCCCTTTCTCTGTAACTGGCCTCTATATTCTGCCACTCTTGATGTTATTTCTGTGTCTAAAACCTCCTTCATTCCCTGACAAAAGGCAACATATAAGAACATGAATTCAAGGCAAAGATGTACTTGACTCCTAGTTGTGCCACCCATTGGCTGTGGAAACTTGGGCACTTTACCTAAAACCCTGTGCTACAGTTTTTGCATTTATAAAATGGGCATGATAGTGCCTATTTCATAGGGTTGTTATGAGGAGCAAATGGTATGATCATCTATAAGCTAGGCATCATCTCTACCTTTTTCAAGGCATCATTGTCTACCCCTCTGCCACAGTTATGTGTGTTCATGCCTTAACTCCCTCTGGACTGTTTTCTCAGGATCCTTGACAGTTATCTTTGTGTCTCTTACCACTCGGTGCCTTAAACAGATAAGTATTTTATTAAAAACTTTAATGAAATATGCATCAGTATTGGGCTACACAGTGTACACCAGTAATACGATACCTCTCAGTTGAGGACTGTGGAAAGGTGGAAGGTAAGTAACTGAGTCAAGTATTCATTCTAGCAAATGCATTCCATGCCTGCCATGAGCTTGTCACTGAGAATTCAGTAGTGAAGAAGCTCAGACTAAAGTTCAAAGAGTTTCAGGAGTTCCCGTCGTGGCTCAGTGGTAATGAACCCAACTGGCATCCGTGATGTTGGGGCTTTGATCCCTGGCCTCGCTCAGTGGGTTAAGGATCCAGCATTGCTGTGAGCTGTGGTGCAGGTCACAGACGCTGCTCGGATCTGGGGTTACTGTGGCAGTGATGTAGGCCAGCAGCTGCAGCTCCGATTCGACCTCTAGCCTGAGAACCTCCATATGCCACGGATGCAGCCCAAAAAAGATAAATAAATCAATAAACAAACAAACAGTGTGTTGAGCCCATGTGTGTTAACCCCAGGGTGCCTCCCTGAGGAGGTGGGGGAAAGGCAGCCTCCTCTTAAGTTGGCAAAGAGGCCACCTTAAGAATCAAGTCCTAAAGGTTGGACAAGATCACTGTCACCCAGGAAGTGAGGGCCTGCCTCCAGCGGAACACCTTGTTCAACTCTTAGAGGCTGAGACAGAATACTTGGCATGACTTCACTTTATCCCCATCTCCTTTCCCCCTCAGCCAAGGTCCATTCGCCACCCCTCCCCCAGCATGGCTATATTGCTGCGGCCACATTAAGACTTGGCCCCAGATGGAAGATGAGTGAGGAAGCTGTTGAACCAATATAACTGACCCAAGCTGCCCAAGGCCCTGGAAGGAGGAAGTGGATAAGTGCCTTATCCAAAAGGAGGCAGCAGCCTTGGATCTATCAGGGAGCAGGAGCTTCCTCACTCCTTCCCCCACCTCTGGCCAAGTCACAGTGTGCCACAGCAGTGCAGGCAGCTGTGCGCGATGGGGACACGAACTGCAGAACTGCGGACTAGAGCAGAGGAGTTCAGACCAGCTGGCTCACGGTTGCACTCTGCCAGGCAGAGAGCGGTGGTGGCTTAGACTGGCATGGTGGTAGTGGAAATGGAGTGAAGGTTCAAGAGCCATGGTTGAAAGGCAGAACCAGTAGGACTTGGTGATAAACTACTCTCAAGAAAAGGGAGGAGTCAGCTTTCAGCCATAAGCATCCACCCTCAGAGTGGCCTCACCCCCTTCCTGGCAATCCTAGAAACCATATGAGTCCAGGGCTTATAACGCTTTACTCTGCCTACTGCTCAGCAAGTGCGTTTCAGTTTGATAAGGAAAGACTTCCTGCGGTGGAACTGGAAGGAAGAGGAAGGAGCTAACCCATTCCCGCCCAGAAGGTTGTTGGAGAAGGAAGATGGCCAGAGCTTTGTGTCTACTTCATGCCCTCTGGCTTCTGGAGTGGGTGCAACTACTCTTGGGACCCGGTGCTGCCCCTCCAACCTGGGCCTTGAACCTGGACCCAGTGCATCTCACCATCTATACAGGCCCCAATGGCAGCCACTTTGGGTTTTCACTGGACTTCTACAAGAACAGCCACGGCAGGTGAGCCCTGGGGACTGCCTCACCATCACTGCTTCTGTGGGTCTCCGGTTCCCCATATGTGAGAGAGGTTGAGCGAAGTGACTTCTAGGGTCTATTTGGGCTGAGTTCTCATGGGTACTGGGGAGGGACCAGCTCAGGTGAGAGTGTCAACGAGGGGCACCCCTGGAAATGGCACAGCAAGAGCAAAGGGAAGACAAAAGTCGATGCCTTATTTTGTCCCCCCCACCCAGAAAAAATGGGAAAATGACCCATTCCACCCTCATCCCCTCAATATATAGAAAGCAGCACATGTCTGGAGTGCCCGTGGTGGCACAGGTTGCGGGTTCGATCCCTGGTCTTGCTCAGTGGGTTAAGGATCCGGCATTGCTGTGAGCTGTGGTGTAGGTCACAGACGCGGCTAGGCTCCCATATTGCTGTGGCTGTGGTGTAGGCCCGCGGCGACAGCTCCAATTCAACCCCTAGCCTGGGAACGTTCATATGCCACAGGTGTGGCCCTAAAAAAGAAATCAGCGCATATCTTAAATTGATACGCAAAACTATGAAATTTTCTGTCCACCACTACCTTGCTTTTCTACACCATTCTCCTTTTCTCCATCAAAATTACAGACGGTTGAAAAGAAGCAATAGAGCATCCATGGTTGGGATTGATCAGGCTGAGAAGTCAGACCACTAAGATCAGAGTCCTAGCTCTTCCTCTTTAGAGGGAAACTACCTGAGCTAGTTATTTATTGAGGTGGACACAAATGTCCAGCTTCAGGGAGTGGCAAATGGCAAACGACCTTCAAGTATCGGCCCCTGGGGGAATTTCCTCTGCTGAAGAGCCGCCTCCCCTGAAGTTAAATCCCCTTCTCAGTGGCTGATCGATGAGGAGTGTGGAAGGAGGAGAGGGGTTAAGTGTCCAGCTGTCTCACCTCAACTCGGAACAGTTCTGACCGGTCCTTCTAGCTCCAGAGTTCCCAGGGCACGGGCCCATAGCTGTTATTGGGCCTGAAACTGAACTCGGTTCCCTCCTCTGCCCACTCCTGCTTCTTTCCCCTCCTTTCCACGCAAATTGGTTTCATGGGCACTACCTAGTAAACATTCTGCACACTTCAAAAAGTATAGATTGTTGGGGAGCATTTGTTGTGTATTATTTGGCTGGCACCATGCTGAATGTACTTCATACGTTTTTGTTTGTATGTTTTGGCCATGCCTGCGGCATGTGGAAGTTCCCCAGCCAGAGATCAAACCTGAGCTGCTGCAGTGACAATGCAAGACCCTTAACCCATTGGGCCACAAGAGAACTCCTTCCTCATATATTTATTTCATTTACTTCTCCTGACAGCATTTATTGGTTGGTATTGTCTAATAAATAAGTAAATACATGGCAGAGCTATGATTTGAGCCTAGATCTACTAGAGTTCTCAGTGAGGTCAGCACCCTGCCATCCACTTTAGAGGTGCCCACTAGCTTATTTCTTCACCATTAAAACTAGCTCTCAGGGAGTTCCCATTGTGGTGCAGTGGAAACGAATGTGACTAATATCCATGAGGATGTGGGTTCTGTCCCTGGCCTCAGTAGGTCTGGTATCCATTGTTGCCGAGAGCTGTGGTGTAGGTCTCAGACGAGGCTTGGATCCCATGTTGCAGTGGCTGTGGTGTGGGCCAGCAGCTGTAGCTCTCATTCCATCCCTCCAATTCAACCCGTAGCTGGGAACCTCCATATGCCTCGGGTGCAGCCCTTAATAAAACAAAACAAAACAGCAGCAAAACCAGCTATCAGGAGGGAATCCGATAATAATCTAAAAGTCTCCAGACAGAGGTGTTAGGGTGTATGTAAATTCTTGGGTTTTGATGTCAGGTGCTGGGGAATGCAACAGAGTGTACAGACTTCAGGAAGGCTCTTAGCAAGAATATCAAACCCCTCCTGTTCAAATCAAAACAAATGGTTATAGTCTCAGCTTTACCTTTAATTCCCTGGGTTACTGTGGGTATGTCATTTCCCTCTCTGGGAGCTAGTTTCACTGGCCATAAAATGAAAAGGTTGGGAGTTCCTGTTGTGGCGCAGTGGAAACGAATCTGGCTAGGAACCATGAAGTTGCGGGTTCGATCCCTGGCCTTGCTCAGTGGGTTAAGGATCCGGCGTTGCTGTGAGCTGTGGCGTAGGCCGGCAGCTGTAGCTCCGATTAGAACCCTAGCCTGGGAACCTGCATATGCCACGGGTGCGGCCCTAAAAAGAAGAAAAGGTTGGCCTCGATGGTCTGTGAGGTCTTAATGGGGAATGTTGATCCAGTGACACCGCCACCCCCACCCCGCCCCGCAAGGCACTGCCCTTCCATGTAGTGTTTCCAGCACCGGCAGCGCTCACCCAGCTTTTTTACGCAGCGTGTCCATCGTGGTGGGCGCCCCGCGGACCCTGGGCCGCAACCTGGAGGAGACTGGCGGCGTTTTCCTGTGTCCCTGGAATCCCAAGAGCGTCCAGTGCGTCGAGCTGTCCTTCAACCTCGGTGAGTCGCGCGCTAAGAGGGAAAACGAAGGGCTAGAGAGAGCCTGGATAGCTGGGCTTCAGCACCTCACCCCCTCTTGTGCCCTCCAGATGATGAGACGCGAAACGTAGGCACCCAAACTTTCCAAACCTTCAAGGCCCGTCAAGGACTAGGGGCATCGGTCGTTACCTGGAGCGACAACGTTGTGGTGGGCGCCCTATGACAGGGCTCAGGGAGCGGGCGGAGGGTAGGGACACGTGGAGGAGGGAACCCAAGTCCCACCCCCTCCCCCGCTCTCCGGTGGCCCTACTTCAGGCCTGCGCCCCCTGGCAGCACTGGAACGTCCTAGAAAAGAACGAGGAGGCTGAGAAGACGCCCGTAGGTGGCTGCTTCGTGGCTCAGCTCCAGAACAGTGGCCGCGCAGAGTTCTCGCCCTGTCGGGCCAACACCATGGGCCAGGTTTACATGAGAAATAACTTCAGTAAGCTCCGCCTTCCGTTTTGGCTCCTTCCATTCGCGGTCCTTTAACCCCGCCCTGATCTGATCTTTTCCCCAAATACCCCCCAAGCCCTGCTTTCCATCTGGTATCGCCCACTGGCCCAGCTCCTAGCTCCGCTCTTCCCGCTACCCCGCGCTGATTCAAGGCCACGCCTGTGACTCACACTGTGGCTCCGCCTCCACATGACTCCTGGCCGCGGGCTCCAGGGCTCGCGTCACGCCCCGCCCCTTTGCTGACCCCGCCTCCTTGCCTCCTCCAGGCGAAGACAGGCGCTATTGCGAGGCCGGTTTCAGCTCCGCGGTCACTCAGGCGAGTAGAGCATAAAAGGCGTGAGGGCGGCTCCCAAGTAGGAGCCCCTCTGACCTCCAGGGTTTCCTTTTCAGGCTGGGGAGCTGGTGCTTGGGGCTCCTGGGGGCTACTACTTCTTAGGTACGTGTCCATCCGTACACCTCCCTCTCTTCTCCCGCCCTGGGTAGACCCCCGGCCTCTGGGACCCCACACCGACTGTCGCTTGCGTCCTAGGTCTCATGGCACGGGCTCCCATTGCCGATATCATCTCGAGTTACCGCCCAGGCACCCTCTTGTGGCACGTGCCCACCCAGCAGTTCACCTTCGACTCCAGCCTCTCTCAGTATTACGATGGCTACTTGGGTAAACCTGCCACCTCCCCTCGAGGCTTCCCAGCACTCTGTGTCACCGCGGGTCAGCTTTGGCCGCCGCGGGCACGCCCTCATGCCAACCCCAGCGGGCCGGAGCCAGCGCTAAGGCGCCTCCCTTTCTGCCCCAGCTGCTCCTACAGCCCCCCAGCGGACCGCCCGGTTCCCATAAGCTCCATCTCGCTTTCCCGCCCTTGATTCGCTGCGCGGCCAAGGGCAGGTCTTGACCTTTCGGTGGCCTCAACTGTGCCATCTACACAGCGCAGCGTTTGGACTGGGTGATCCCCGAGTCCCCTCTCCTCGCCCTCGGCTCCCCTCCCTGCTTCACCCTCCTGCAAAGGCTAATTCTCGCCTTGTCTTCAGGGTACTCGGTGGCTGTGGGCGAGTTCGACGGGAATCCCCACACTACAGGCAAGACATTTGCGTAGTCAGGGACGGGGTGTGGGGAGACCAGCCTGGCAATAGCACCTCCAAGCCCCGCTCTGAAACTCCCCGGTGTCCGGAATGGCGGGCGGGGGTTAGGTGGTAGGTTCCGAGGACCTCACTTGGTGGGCCCGGTTCTCCCCAGAATACGTCCTCGGTGCCCCCACCTGGAGCAGGACCCTGGGAGCGGTAAGTGCCCTCGGCCCACCACTCAGTGTCCCAAAGCCACTGATTTCGCTCTTCAGCCTGACAAGCCCCCACCCAGACTTCCTGCTCTTCCCTTGCGGGGGCAAAAATAGTGCTTTCCTGTGCGCTGTCCTGGCAGGTGGAAATTTTGAACGTGTACCACCGGAAGCTGCACCGGCTGCACGGAGAGCAGGTAAGAGTCAGGGCCCACTAGGGGTGGCCAAGTCTGAGGGACTGAGACCCTAGACTATTCCGTGGGACATGATGGGGGCAAAGTCTAAAAAGGGTGCAGAGTCCCGTGGCAGAATTAAGGGGCACCTCCTCTTCTGCAGATGGCTTCGTATTTCGGGCACTCGGTGGCTGTCACCGACGTCAATGGGGACGGGTAAGATGTCAGGCGCCCCACTCCTGCCCAGCTGTGTCCCCAGTTACCAGAGGCATTGACTGCCCTCGGTCGCCACGGCGGGGGGGGGAGGGGAGGAGGGACGAGATTTGGCTCTGGCCGGCAGCATCCCCCTAGCCCACCCCACATTAACCTCGGCCTGCAGGAGGCATGACCTCTTGGTGGGAGCACCACTGTACATGGAGAGCCGTGCTGACCGCAAGCTGGCCGAGGTGGGGCGTGTGTACTTATTCCTGCAGTCTCGAGGTCACCACTTGCTGGGCGCCCCCAGCCTCCTGCTGACCGGCACACAGCTCTATGGACGATTTGGCTCAGCCATCGCGCCTCTTGGCGACTTGGACCGGGATGGCTACAATGGTAAGGGAAGGGAGGAGCCCCACTTGCTGCAGAGAGATTTACAGTCACAGCGAAGAGCCTGGATTAGACCTTGATGGCAGTGGAAGCCAGGAAGGGCTTTAAGCAGGAAAGAGTTAAAGGAAACCAATTAGAATTTATTCGCATTCGTTCAGGCCAGAGATGGTGCCAGCCTGGAAGTGGGTTTTGGCAGTGGACTTAAAGACGAGGGTGATATCAAGATATTTATTATTGGAGTTCCCGTCGTGGCTAGGGCGTTAACAAATTCGACTAGGAACCATGAGGTTGCAGGTTTGATCCCTGGCCTCACTCAGTGGGTTAAGGATCTGGCATTGCCATGAGCTGTGGTGTAGTTCACAGATTCGGCTCGGATCCCAAGTTGTGGTGTAGGCTAGCAGCTGTAGGTCCAATTTGACCCCCTAGCCTGGGAACTTCCATATGTTTCAGTTGTGGTCCTAAAAAGCAAAAAAAAAAAAAAAAAAAAAAAAAAAAAAAAAAAAAAAAAAAAAAAAAAAAAAAAAAAAAAAAAAAAATCTAACCGCAGCAGCTTGGGTCACTGTGGAGGCTCGGTTTCCATCCTCAGCCCAGTGCAGTGGGTTAAAGATCTGGCATTGCCGCAGCTGCAGCTGCAGAGTAAGTCATAGCTTCAGCTCAGATTCACTCCCTGGCCTGGAAACTTCCACATGCCTTGGGCACAGCCATAAATAAATAAATACATGGAGTTCCTGTAATGGGTCAGAGGTTAATGAACCTGAGTAGTATCCGTGAGGATGCAGATTCAATCCCTGGCCTCGCTCAGTGGGTTAAGGATCTGTCGTTGCTGTGAGCTGTGGTGTAAGTTGCAGGTGTGGCTTGGATCTGGCGTTGCCATGGCTGTGGCATAGGCAGGCAGCTGCAGCTCTGTTTCTTCCCCTAGCTTGGGAACTTCCATATGCCGTGGGTGCGGCCTTAAAAAGAGGAAAACACACACACACACAAATAAAATTTCAAAAGTGATCTTAAGAAATCATTAGTGATGACAATCCCACGTGGCTCTGGGTTTGCATGATAGGAGTGGAATGCGGTGAAGACCTTCCCGGGGAAGAGGGGACCAAATATTTAATAGGTCTTGGTTAATGCAATCTCCTGGGATTCCATTTTCTCATCTAAAGTGGGAATAATAATGCCTAATTTTCAAAATTAAATGAAGTTGGGAGTTCCTGCCTTGGCTCGTGGTTAACAAACCCGAATAGGAACCATGAGGATGTGGGTTTGATCCCTGGCCTCACTCAGTGGGTTAAGAATCCAGCGTTGCCGTGATGTGGCAACGTGTTTCGTATCCTGCATTGCTGTAGAGGTGTCGTAGGCCAGCGACTACAGCTCTGATTAGACCCCTAGCCTGGGAACCTCCATATGCTGCTAGTGCAGCCAAAAAAAAAAAAAAAAGACAAAATTAAATGAAATCATGTCAATATATTTTCTCAGTAGTTAGTGAGGGCTGTTAACTGTTTTTACAATTATCGGACTTGATGGGTCTCCCTCCTACTCCACTGTAAACTCCTGGATGGCAGGGCAGCTGCCTCCTTGACCGCGATGTTAGTATTCCTCTGCTGGTCCCCTGGGGTCTGCCCAGAGAAGGAGCTCAGGAAGGTTTTACTGGTCCATCTGGAGAGACTGGGTAATAACAGCCACTCCCTTTTGGTTGTTCCTTCCAGACGTTGCAGTGGCCGCCCCCTATGGGGGTCCCAGGGGTCAGGGCCAAGTATTGGTGTTCCTGGGTCAGAGTGAGGGGCTTAACTCACAGCCCTCCCAGGTCCTGGACAGCCCTTTTGCCACGGGCTCTGGCTTCGGCTTCTCCCTTCGAGGTGCCACAGACATCGATGACAATGGATACCCAGGTGCCTCTGCATTGCCTCCAGCTAGACAGGAAGGACCACTGGGCATTAGCTGGAGATGCTGAGGGACACACCCAGGGGCCCATACCTGACCTGGGGCCCCACTGAGGGCTCTGACCTGTCTATGGGGCTGAGGGCCAGATCAAACCTCCCAGGGGAGAGGTAGTGCGGGGACCCCTGGGGAGATGAAACGAAGACCTCGTAAGCTTGCTAATGAGCAATCCTGACAGCTCCCCTTCTTCCCACAACGTCTATAGACCTGCTGGTAGGAGCTTACGGGGCCGACAAGGTTGTCGTGTACAGGTGAGCGCTGGCTCCAGGGGCCGGGGCAGGGGAGGTAAGGACCACGCTATCAGAGGAGACCGGAGGGGCCGCAGTGGCGAGCCTCCCGCGTTCCTTCAGAGCTCAGCCGGTGGTGACCGCCACGGTCCAGCTGGTGGTGCAAGATTCCCTGAATCCTGCTGTGAAGAATTGCATCCAGCCCCAAACCAAGACACCCGTGAGCTGGTAAGGGCGCGGACCAGGGAGAAGGTGGGACCTCAGTCGGGGGCCCCCAGCTCCTGATCCGCACGCATGTCTTTGCAGCTTTAACATCCAGATGTGCGTGGGAGCCACTGGGCACAACATTCCTGAGAAGCTGCGTGAGTGGCACCACGGGGACAGGAGGGAGGTGGGCCTGGGCTCCCCTGGAGGCTGATCAGGGAGACCCTCACCCTCCCACCTGCCCTGCCAGGCCTAAACGCCGAGCTGCAGCTGGACCGGCAGAAGTCCCGCCAGAGCCGGCGGGTGCTGCTGCTGGCCTCCCAACAGGCGAGCACTGTCCTGGACCTGGATCTGAGCTGGAGGCACAGCCCCGACTGCCACAACGTCACGGCCTTCCTCCGGGTACGGCCAGGCTGGGAATGGGAACCCTGGGGCGTCGGGCTGGATGCTGCAGGGGTGACCCTGGGACACACATGGTAGGGTGCAGGGTGCCAAGTTGACCTGAATTCTCGCCCCCTCTCTAGGATGAGGCTGACTTCCGGGACAAGCTGAGCCCCATCGCGCTCAGCTTCAATGTGTCCCTGCAGCCCGAGAAGGATGGAGAAGCCCCTGCTCTTGTGCTGCACGGAGACACCCACGTTCAGGAACAGGTAAGGGGTGGGCAGGTGCCGGCAAAGGAGGTGCAGGACCCCTGCCAGGAAGTCAAGGTTAGAGTTAGTGTCCAAATCGTGATGTGAGCCCCCAAACCTGGATGTCACCTCTAAATTCTGCTGTTGCTCTAAACTATAATGAAAACCCCAACATCTCGATATCCTCTAAACCCTCATGTAAACCCCCAATGTTAATATCACCTCTAAATGCTGATATAAACCCTACAGACCCTGATGTCTCAAACCCTGATGCAGACTCCAAAGCTCTGATGTCAGCTCCAGCTCCAGCTCCTTCTCAGACTTTCGAATTCCCCAAGTGCTGCTGTGACCCCAAGAGCCCCACATGCCCCCAACTGACCCGCACTCCTGGTGTGCCCCCTCTAGACCCGCATCATCCTGGACTGCGGGGAAGACCACCTGTGCGTGCCACAGCTCCAGCTCTCTGCCAGCATGTGAGGAGCCGGCCCGCTCTACCCCGCCCTGGCCCTCTCTGCCTCCACGACACCCGCTCCCCACCTGCGCCCTGATCCCCGGTCCTCAGCCCCTCTCCTCCTCCCAGGCCCTCCGCTTGCACCCGGGTCTCCTCGGCTTTACTCCTCTCTGCCCACAGGACGGGCTCCCCACTCCTAATTGGAGCCGATAACGTGCTGGAACTGCACGTGGACGCGGCCAACGAGGGCGAGGGAGCCTACGAGGCTGAGCTAGTTGTGCACCTGCCCCCCGGCGCACACTACATGCGGGCCCTCAGCAACGTCAAGGTGAGGCCCCCACCCAGAGGGGCGTTACCGGGGCCTGGGAGGCGCAGGAATTGACTCTCTTCTCCCACCTGAGAGCGCCTACTTCTTTTACGCTTTCCTGGAATTTTTTTCCCCCTTTTAATTTGGAAGAGGGGTATTTGCTAATAGGATAAAATTCAAGAACTCGGTTATAAAACCTAAACCAAAAATGGCTCAGGAAATGGAAGTTCCCATTGCGGTGCAGCGGTAACGAATCCGACTAGTATCCATGAGGATGTGGGTTCGATCCCTGGCCTCAATCTGTGGGTAGGGATCTGGTGTTGCCGTGAGCTCTGGTGTAGGTTGCAGACTCCACTCGGATCCCGTGTTGCTGTGGCTGTGGTGTAGGCCGGCATCTGTAGCTCCCATTCGACCCCTAGCCTGGGAACTGCCATATGCCTCGGGTGCAGCCCTAAAAAGCAAGAAAAAAAAAATTTGAAAAAGGCTCAGGAAATAAATGTTAACAGGAACCTCTGTTAACATTTGCTGGATTTCTTTCCAGTATTTTGTGTCAACATTGTTACTTACATAGGTGTATATTTATATTTTATTCTATTGATGTAGTTTATAAAAATGGGGACTATACACCATGTAATGTTTTGTGGTTTTCATTTTCAAAAATAAATTATTAAAAAGAGGGAGTTCCCATTGCAGCTCAGGGTGTTAAGAACCTGACTAGTCTCCGTGAGGACTTGGGTTTGATTCCTAGACCCACTCAGTGGGTTAAGGACCTGGGGTTGCTGCAAGCTGTGGCGTAGATCACAGATGCGGCTTCAATCTGTGTTGCCATGGCTGTGGCCTAGGCCAGTAACTGCAGCTCCCATTCCACCCCTAGCCCGGGAACTTCCATATGCCAGCTCTAAAAAGAAAAAAAGAAGAAAAAGAAAGTGCTACATTAATACATAAAAAAGATGTGACAGTCCCTTGAACTCCCACCTTGAGAAACTCCCCTTCCCACCCAGGAATCCTCCCCTCCCTGACTCTCGTAGGGAACTTAAATATATGTAAGATGCTCTCTGATAATCTCCTCTCTTGGGACTGCCTCCCCGAAGAGCTTCGAGAGGCTCATCTGTAACCAGAAGAAGGAGAATGAGACCAAAGTGGTGCTGTGTGAGCTGGGCAACCCCATGAAGGGGAACACCCAGGTGAGGCCACCGAGTCCTGGATGCTAGGTCCCTTCCCACAGGGGTGGATGGACAGCTGGGCTTTAAGGGCTGGGTTTGGAGTCAGAGGGCTCTGGGCTGGAAGCCTGGTGCTCCCACTCCCTGGCTGTGTGTTCTTGGGTGACCGACTCCCTCTCTGAGTGGACTTCTGAGCAAAATGGAGATAAGGACAGTGACCTTGGCAGGGAGGGAGTGGGAAGGACGGGGAATTTGGGGTTAGTAGATGCAAACTATTCCATTTAGAATGGATAAGCAATGAGGTCCTGCTGTGTAGCACAGGGAACTATATTCAGTCTCCTGGGACAGGACATGACGGGAGATAATACAAGAAAAAGAGTGTATATGGGAGTGCCCATTGTGGCTCAGTGGGTTAAGAACACAACATAGTGTCTGTGAGGATGTGGGCTCGATCCCTGGCCTCACTCAGTGGGTTAAGGATCTGGCATTGATACAAGCCGCAGCGTAGGTTGCAGATGCAGATCGAATCTGGCGTTGCTGTGGCTGTGGCGTAGGCCGGCGGCTACAGCTCCGATTCGACCCCTAGCCTGGGAACTTCCATGTGTCGCAAGTGCAGCTGTACAAAAAAAAAAAAAAAAAAGAATATATATATATATCTCTGTATCTACCTATCTATGTGCCTGGGTCACTTGGCTGTACAGCAGAAACTGGCACAACATTGTAAATAAACCATATTTTAAAAAAAATTAAAAAGGGTGGTGGCCTGGGAGGATGAGGACTGGAGGCCACAGTCAGAACAGGGCCTCCCAGAGTGGGCATTTGGGCAGTGACCTGTCCCTCCCCGCCTCTCAGATAGGAATCACAATGTTGGTGAGTGTGGGGAACCTGGAAGAAGCTGGGGAGCGTGTGTCCTTCCGGCTGCAGATCAGGAGGTACCAGACCCCGGAGCGCTCCCTTCCGCTATCTGTTCCCCACGCAGAGACCATCAGATGCCCTGCACACAGCAGGAGCTTCTGGGTTGCCTGCTCTTTAGACTCCCCTTGTTCCCTCTCTTCCTCAGAGACCTGTTTCTGAGTTTTGGGGCCCTAGAGGAAGTTCTTTTCCAGGTCTAACTTTAACGTGGCCTGCTGTTTGTGGAGTTAGCGCTTCCTGAGTGCTCTGAAATTCTGGCCCCACCCGGAGAGTCCTGATGTCCACTGGGCTGGTGTCCCTGACCTGTTCCCCTCCCCTTCACCCCCCTAACAGCAAGAACAGCCAGAATCCAAACAGTGAGACAGTGGTGCTGGACGTGCCAGTCCGGGCAGAGGCCCACCTGGAGCTGAGAGGGTGAGAGGCCAGGGATGGGAAAGGGAGATGGCAGGCAGAGCCCTAAGTCCCAGGGGTGCTGGGCGAACCCACACAAGCAAGTCAGGGGGTCAGGCTCACTCCGGAGGACCTTGCAGGAACTCCTTTCCAGCCTCCCTGGTGATGGCGGCAGAAGGCGATTGGAAGAACAACTCGGCCGGCTTGGGCCCCAAAGTGGAGCACACCTATGAGGTAGGGAGGAGCCTCGGGGCCCCGGGCCGGGGTGCGAGGGCCCCTGGAACTGGTCTAGGCGCTGAGCCTCCTGCTAACATCCTGTCGGCACCACCCCGCCAGCTCCACAACAATGGCCCTGGAACCGTAAGTGGCCTCCGCCTCAGCCTCCACCTCCCCGGCCAGTCCCAGACCTCTGACCTGCTCTACATTGTGGCTATTCAGGCCCGGGGAGGCCTTGAGTGCTCCCCGCAGCCCTCTCCCGACCCCCGCCAGGTGAGAGCCTGGGCGGAAGTAAGAGCCGTGGGCAAATCTGGGAGGGTGGGGAGAGGGGCAGAGTGCGGGATCTGATGGCCTCTTTGCCTCTCCAGCTGGACTGGGGGCTGCACACCCCCAGGCCCTCCCCTGTCTACCCAGCTCATCACAAGCGGGATCGCAGACAGGCGGTGCTGCCAGGGCCAAAGCAGCCTCAGAGTCTTCGGGATCCAGTTCTCGTGGTGAGCAGGCTCTGCGGTCCTCTGCTGGGGCCTCCCTGGGGCCCAGGGGCAGAGGGGCCGGCGGGGTGATGTGGGCTTGCTGTGGGCCACTTTGGTCCCACAGAGAACTTCCTGGGAATGCGAAGGACTGTGCGGGTCTTGTGTCTGGGGTGGGGTGGGGTGGAGGCCACTTGCATTCTTTAAGATTTCCAGGGGAGTTCCCGTCATGGCGCAGCGGAAATGAATCTGACTAGGAACCATGGGGTTGCAGGTTCGATCCCTGGCCTCGCTCAGTGGGTTAAGGATCTGGCATTGCCATGAGCTGTGGTGTAGATTGCAGACGCGGCTCGGATCCCGCGTTGCTGTGGCTGTGGCGAAGGCCGGCAGCTGCAGCTCCTGTTAGACCCCTAGCCTGGGAACCTCCATATGCCGTGGGTGCAGCCCTAGATAAGGCAAAAAGACAAAAAAAAAGAGAAAGATTTCCAGTACATTAAAATGAATAAATGCCACAGCAGGGTTGCAAAAAGTCTGGGTGTAGAAGGCTATGTGATTGACCCACTTCTTCCCGCCCTCTCCCTGCATCCCTGGGACAATGTGAGCAACCGCACTTAGAGATAATGTCAGAAACTTGAATCTGAGGCTTTTCCTGAGGGCAGGCCCAGCTGGAGCTCCCTGACCCCCAGTCCCCTCTGCCTTGGGTACGGTTGGAAGGCGGTAAGGGGTCAGGAAGGGCTGGGGACCAATGCCACATCCCCCCAGAGCTGCGACTCGGCGCCCTGCACTGTGGTGCAGTGTGAGCTTCAAGAGATGGCGCGTGGGCAGCGGGCCATGGTCACGGCGCTGGCTTTCCTGTGGCTGCCCAGCCTCCACCAGGTGGGCAGGGATGCGGGTGGGCGGGGCCTTCTGGAGGCGGGACCGAGCGTGCTCTGAGGGGAGGCGGGGCTTCGGGCGGCTGGGGGCGGGGAGAGAGAGAGAGAGGGCAAGTGTACCTCGGAGCGGATGGGATTAGGCCGGGACGGTCTCCCCCAAGGGAGTCTGGGGCCCGGACTCCTGCAACCAGCAGGCTTTGTGTAAATGGCTTTCACCGCCGCCCCATCCAGAGACCCCTGGATCAGTTTGTGCTGCGGTCGCACGCTTGGTTCAACGTCTCTTCCCTTCCCTACGCCGTGCCTGCCCTCAGCCTGCCCAGCGGGGAAGCTCAGGTGAGTGTGAAAGGCCGGTGGCAGGAATGAGACGTGGTCTCGCAATCGTCCGTGTCCAGCAGGATGGGGCTGGGGCCTCCCTGGGTCTGAGGGGGCGGGACGGGTGAGTGGCTTGGCTGGGGGTCACCAGCTGGCAACTTTGAGTCTTTGGGACAAGCAGGTATCACGGTGACTGAGGAGACTTGGGCGTCTCCCCTCAGGTGCAGACTCAGGTGCTTCGGGTCTTGGAGGAGAGAGAGGTTCCGCTGTGGTGGGTGCTGGTAGGCGTGCTGGGCGGCCTGCTGTTGCTCACACTCCTGGTCCTGGCCATGTGGAAGGTGAGGTATTGGGGGGGGGTGTCACCCTGCGGTCAACTCCCCAGGGAGGCAGAGAGAGAGATGGTGGCCCGAGTGGGTGACCCAGGGCTCGTCTGATCTCCATCTCTACTATTAGAATGTCATTTTCCAGGGAGTTCCTGTTGTGGCTCAGCGGGTTAGGGAGTTAAGAATCCTACTAGCCTGCATGAGGATTCGGGTTCAATCTCTGGCCTCGTTCAGTGGGTTAAGGATCCGGCATTGCCGTGAGCTGCGGTGTGGGTCACAAATCTGGTGTGGCTGTGGCTGTGGCTGTGGTGTAGGCCAGCAGCTGTTGCTCCGATTCAGCCCCTCGCTTGTGAACTTCCATATGCTACAGGTATGGCCCTAAAAAAAAAAAGACAAAAAAAGCACATCATTTTCCAGAGGACCTCTTCCAGGACACAGGTCCCCGGGAGAACTGGCACCTGCAGTTCTAGGGTTTTTAGACCCATTTCCCCAGGGACTGAGTCCTGCCTGCAGGACTTCCCTGGCCGCTGAGGACGGCACTCACCGCCTCCTTGTTCTGTCCTTCTGTGGCCTGCGGTGAGCGACCCTGGTCTGATCTAGACCCTGCTTCCCGCTCCTTCCCAGGCCCTGGCGAGTCACTCCTTCCTCTGCACCTGGAGATTACGTGGGCTGTTCTAGACTCGCCCAAGTGTCCGAGCCCTGGAAAGCCAAGGTGTTTTTAGGGAAACCTACACGTGAGACTTATAATCAAATATATACTATCATGTGTCTGAGTCATATAGAGACATAGTCATCAGCACTTAAGAAAAATTCAGGAAGGAAAAACCAAAACATCAAAAAAATTTTTTTTGTTATATGCATTATCTCTAGATGGGGAAAATCTTCCATTTGATCACACCGTACAGTTTGTGTTTTGTGCGGTCCAGGGAGGGGACCTGGTGGCTGGCTGGTTTCTAGCATCCGGCCACCACTGCTGCTCTGGGGTCTAAAGATCACCTTTACACCCTCTGTCCCCCGCCCCCAGTTTGGCTTCTTCAAGCGGAATCGGCCACCCCTGGAAGAATCTGATGAGGAGGAGGAGGAGTGACGCTGCAGCCCACACATCTCTGTCCCTGCAGGAAGGCTGGGTGTGGTGTCTGCTCTGTCCCTCTTCTCCAGCCAGTGCCCTGCGAGCTCTGGTTGCCCGTGAATTGGAACTGTTCCCTGGAGGCCCCAGATATCCTCCCGCTCGCATCAGAGCTGGCTCACCCCCCCATCTGCTGCCTAATAAAGAGGCTGAGCCCCAGCTCCTGGCATGCTGCCTCCTCTCAGGGACAGAGGAGGAGAGGGGCTGAGGGGATGTTTGCAGTGCAGATCTAGGGCTGGTAGAAGTGTGAGCAGAGAGGGTCTCTGCCTGGGCAAAGGGTGCAAATTACCGCCTTTGGGGAGTGTCCAGGAATACAGAGCAGAGGCGAAACAAGGGAGGAAGGGTGGCAGAGCCTCCAAGTGAGACCGGACAGGGATGGGATGTCTGAGGGTAGCCAGCTAGGATGGGTTGGGAGCATCAAAGAAGGTGGGCTGAGTCCCTGGTGGGAGGCTCTAAACAACATTTTCTCTCATGATTTTTTTTTTTTTTTTGTCTTTTTGCCTTTATGTAGAGCCGCACCCGCGGCATACAGAGGTTCCCAGGCTAGAGGTCTAACAGGAGCCACCGTTCTTCGCCACAGCCACAGCAACGCGGGATCCGAGTCGCGTCTGCAACCTTCACCACAGCTCACGGCAATGCCGGATCCTTAACCCGCTGAGCGAGGCCAGGGATTGAACCCGTGACCTCATGGTTCTCAGTCGGATTCGTTAACCACTGAGCCATGAAGGGTACTCCCTTTTCCCATGATTTTGGAGGGGATAAACCTCAAGATAACTTGACATTTGGGGAAATGACATGTTGTTCCCACTCTCATAAAAGAAGGCCTTAAAGAGTTCCCTTGTGGTTCAGTGGGTTAAGGAACTGGTGTTGCCACTGCTGCAGCTTGGGTTGCTGCTGTGATGCAGGTTCAATCCCTGGCCCAGGAATTTCTGCATGCTGTGGGCATGGTGAATGAAGGGAAAGAAAGAAAGGGTGAAAGAGAAGAAAGAAAGAAAGGGAGAAAGGAAGAAAGAAAGAGAGAAAGGAAGAAAAGGGAAGAAAGAAAGAGAAAAAAGGGAGGCATGTAAAGCTGTATTCGGAGTGAGGAAGGTGAGTGAGCCCTCAGTCTGAGGGACACAGTGTCACAGCAGGGACAGAAGAGAAGGCATTGCTATCTGGCTACCTTGCTGCTTGCTATTCCTTCTTCCCTGCCAAGGGGAAGGGCCTTGGGTCAGGGCACAGGCAGGGAGCTCGCAGGAGGGATGGGCGTGGAAGACGGCTGTCCCACTGCGGAGACTGGAGTCAGCGGAGAGAGTTGGGGGGAACTGGATCCTGAGAGACTTGTTGGTTCATGAGTTCAAGAAATACTTACTGGGCATCTACCACGTGTCCTGACACTGTGCCAGTGCTGGGATGGAGCCGTGAAAGAAACAAAGTCCCTGTGCTCACGGGACTAGGGGTAAAGAATAAACAGATTCGTGTATGGTCAATGGCAGTCAATGCTAGGAGTAAAGATAAAGGTGAGGAGGAGTTCCCGTTGTGCCTCAGTGGAAACGAGTCTGACTAGTATCCATGAGGACACAGGTTCGATTCCTGGCCTCTTTCAGTGGGTTAAGGATCCGGCATTGCTGTGAGCTGTGGTGTAGGTCGCAGATGCGGCTCGGATCCTGCATTGCTGTGGCTGTGGCAAAGTCTGGCGGCTACAGCTCCGATTCAACCCCTAGACTGGGAAACTCCATATGCCGAGGGTGCGGCCCTAAAATGATAAATAAATAAATAAATAAATAAATAAATAAATAAATAGGGATAGTGATCGAATCAAGTGGGTGCTGAAAGAGGGCTGACATCTTGGGGAGAGTAGTCAGGGAAGGCCTCTAACGAGGTGAGCAGAGAGATGAATGAATGAGGCAGGTAGCTGCAGGGAAGAAAGTGTTCTAGACAGCGCTGTCAAGGAAGAGGTCTGCGGTGCGAGCGGGCTTGATGTATTTAAGTAAAAGCAAGGACGGCCTTGGGGTGGAGACAGGTGAAGGGTCCAGATGAGGTCAGAGGTGGGGGCATCGCCTCCCTGTGGCCACAAGGAGTACTTTGGACTTGACCATGGGTATTGGGGGAAGCCGCTGGTGAACAGCCTTACCTCGGAAGAGCTGCCGGTATTTGATTTTACCCAAAGGAGTAAAAGGTAAATTCTGAGAAGAACAATTTGATATCCATGCACGGCAAGTTCCAGAACAGGTTTCTAGTTGGGTGACTGTGACCATTTAGGAAAAGATTAAGCTGTGATGCTTGAGCACCGGCCAAAATCCCCCTCCCCTCCACCGTTGTAATTGGATGGCCCCAGACAATTTATCTTGATCCAGCAAAGCATTTGACATTGTCTTTATCGACCAGACAGAAATGTGAACTGGATGATAGAGGCTCAGAGTTAAAACTGAACAGTTTTAAAAAATATAAATAAAAATAAAACTGAACAATTTTGATAAAGTTGAGGGAGATCTCTATGGGGTTGTATCAAAGCTCCAGCCCCGGCGAAGCTGCTCTTCACCCTGCAGATGGCTGCTGGCTGAGATGAGAGACAGCTCCAATACAATGGGTGACTGAAGCAGATTCATGGCAGCCTTGACAGACTGGAAAATTGGGTTGAAACCAACAAGATGAAATGCACTAGGAATGAGTGCTAAATCCTGCCTTGAGGTTGTGAAAAAATTGGTTACATAAGAATAGGACTTGGAAATCTGATTAGATGGAAACTTATGAGAAAGAGAGGAAAAAGAGGAAGGAAGGGAAAGAGAGAGAAAGAAGGCGAGAGAGGAAGGGAAATAGAAGGAAGAAAGGAAGGAGGGAAAGGAGAGGGAGGGAGGGAGGAAGGAAGGAGGAAGAATTGGGTGTTTTATTCACAAGCTCATAACAGTGTGTCTTTAAGTCATTAGACTTAACTAGGGTACCCGACCAGAAGAAAAGCCTGCCCTCTGAGGGATGGAGTTCCTTGCCTTAGATACGCAATCCACTCCAGGTCACCACCCTGTGAGAAAGAGGCCACAAGCCAGAGAGAACCAGGAAAGGGGGACACCAGATTAGATGAGGACTTGACCACCCAGAACCTGAATGATGAGGAAACCCAGAAACTGGAAAGAAAGAGAGCTTGGCCGGGGGTTGGGCAGGCTTCCAATCTGGGGTTCAAATGTGAGGTTCAGTGGCCGAGGAATTAGGAAAAGACTCCATTTGTCATTCATTAACCAGAACTAGAGGGACCAACCCGTGATTCTCACAGGAAGAGAACGGCTGCTTCCATATCTAGAATTTCCTAAGCATCATGTTTGCTCAGCCATGGATCTTATTACCTGGGAGGTGGTGAGCTCCCCCTTCGCCCTACCATTTACTGTGCCCCTGCTCCATTCGAGCACGTGCTTAACCCTTTACTTCATTACCTCTTTTAATCGTTACAATAACCCCACGAGGTAGAGATTATTACAACTCTCATTTTAAAGGCTGTGGATCAGAACGCTTAATAACTTGCCTATGGCTCAAGAAGAGGCAGAAGCTAGATGAGAACCCGGCGGGGTGATTCCCAAGGGGGCTGAGCCCTACCTCCCCAGCACTGCGCAGGTGTTTGCGTCGAGAAAACTGGGCAGTTCTCACACTTTCGGGAAACACTTATGACCAACTCTTTGTGTTGTAAGCAGTAGCCATTCTCCCTCCCCAAATTTTGCACCAAATTTCCAGGGCTCTGGAACTCTGAGAATCTCGGGTGACTGGACCTTATTCGCTACACTCCCTTGCACCTGGGGGCCTAGGCGCGTACTGGGGTCTGCTGGCTGGGCCGCGGACTGACAGTGCCAGCGGGCGGCGGGCGGAGCGGGGCGGCGAGGGGGCGGTGCCCGGAGGCCGGAGAGGTGGGACGCCGCCTGCAGGGGGCGCTGGCGGCGGCTCCGGGCGGAGACAATCGCGCCGAGCGGCCGCTGCAGCCAGAGCGGGAGCCCGAGCCGCGCAGAGCGGCGCAGAGCTGGGGCTGAGCGGGGCCGGCCGAGCGGGGCCGGGCGGGAGCCATGGGCCGCTAGGGCCGGGCCGAGCCCCGCGATGCCGCCGCCGAG
This sequence comes from Catagonus wagneri, assembly GCA_004024745.2. Classification (NCBI taxonomy): domain Eukaryota; kingdom Metazoa; phylum Chordata; class Mammalia; order Artiodactyla; family Tayassuidae; genus Catagonus; species Catagonus wagneri. The sequence continues at coordinate 2,882,472 of PVHT021183690.1, read as the reverse complement.
TGGCCCCAGTGTCCTCGCGCGGCTGCTGCCGCTGCTGGGGCTGCTGCTCGGCGGCGCCTCCCGGGCTCCCGGCAAGTCGCCGCCGGAGCCCCCCAGCCCACAGGGTGAGTCTCGGCCGGGAGGGGCAGCGATCGCGGGCCCGCGCCCCCCCCCCCGCCCCGATCAGACCCCCTCCCGCCAGCCCCCTCTTCGCCGCGCTCATGAATTGGGTGTATTCTAGTCCCTGGATTTGGGTGGGGAAAGCTAGGCGACCTGGGGTCGGAGCTTCTGGGGGAGAGCAGGGAGGGAGAGGGAGACCGCCGGCCGGGGGTCTCGGGGAGACACAATGGGGAGGGCCGGGGTCCTCATGTTCCGCGCCGCCACCCCCTCCCGCCTTGTTTTTCTCCCTCCTGGTCCGCGAGGCGCTGCTGCCTGAGCCATTGTCTATCGAAGACACCCGCCCAGGGGCGGGCTGGGGCGGGCACCCGCTCCGCAGCCCCCTGCGGGTTTCTTGCTCCCGACCCCGACTGCGTGGGGCGCAGGCAGCGGCTGCCACCCTGGGCCGGGACGGGGGCTGGGAGCCTAGAGCTGGGTTTGCTGGGGGCAGGAGGGAGGGGGTGAGGTGGGAGGCGAGTTGACTGCTCGAATGGGGTTCTTCGCCCTGGAGCCTGACAGCGCCCAGGTGGTCCCCCAGATATAAAATTTGAAGTGCACCAAAGAAACGCTGATCAGCCCCTGACGGAGGAGGGGCTGCAGATGGGAGGGGGTCTGGAAAAAGGGGGACGTTGTGATTCCCAGCTCAAGGCGTATGGCGGGGCTGGTGGTGGCGGAGCCATGCTGAGCTGGCTAACGGGTTGTGGGCAGTACCGGCTGGGAGGGCAGGTGCCTGGGTCCTGGTCCAGCAGATCTCCAGCCACTCCTGTCCCCAGCCCTCCCCCAGGTCAGCCCCTCCTCATCGCACCTCTCCATCGCAGTGGAGGAGACCCTCCCAGCGCCTCGCGGGCCCAGGTGGGTGTGTGAGGTGGGGGCGGGGTCTCCTGCAGCGGGAGAGGGCGGGAGAGCTCGCCCAGGACTCCCTACCCGACGCCTGGGTCCTCCGGTGGGCCTCCGGCCACTCCAGCCCCGCACCGCCTCCCAGCGCCTGGCCCCATCACCCCAGCTACTGTTCGCTCGGCTCCTGCCTCAGGGCCCCATCCCTGCCTGAAATGGTGCTTTCTATGCTTCGCCTCCCCACCAAGGAGCTGGCAGGAAAAGCAGAGGGGAAGGCGGCCTGGTTGAGGGAAGTGGGGTCCGGATGAAGGGAGGGGGTCGGATTTCCTCCTGGAATGGGGCAGGGCTGAAGCCTGGACAGGCGGATGCTGTCTGGAATGTCAGGCTTTGAGGAATGGGGAAGGATCTCCCTGGCCTCAGTCTTCTCTGCTCTTTGCAGAAGAGGAGGCTTTGATGGGTAGGAAGGGGCCCTGTTTTTTTGTTTGTTTGTTTTGTTTTTTCAGGAATCCTCTCCCTCAAGTCCTGCACCCCAGGGGAGGGAGCCCAGGGAATTGGCTGGAATAGAGCCACAAGATGGGGGTTCTCCCTGGCCACTGGCTGGGGACCCAGGTTGAGGCAAAGGTAGAAGGGACTCTGCTAGGCACCTGCCCACCCCCTCCCCAGCTTAGTACTGAGGCCTCTTCAGGCCTTACCTGCCCATCCTTGTACTGTGTTCCCTGGGCTCCCTCCCCTTTTCTGAGGCTCTGGCCCTTGAATTAAAGGCCTTCCTCCAAAGGACCATATTCCAGACTCCTAGGTCCCACCTTCCCAGCTGCTCCATCCAGCTGCTCCTAGCCGGGGGTGGGAGTCGGCCAGCTCCTCTAGCTTCTCAGAATTCTTGCTGGATGGTGGTGGAGCAGGGGTGGCGTGGGGTGGGGTGGAGGGCGGGGAGAGCGCCAGTTCCTGGGAGATGAGGAAAGTGTCCAGTGTGTGCACCCACCGACCAAACTGGGCTCTGGCCTGGAGGCGAGAAGGAGGTAGGCTCCGGAGAACAGCTGGATGGGATGCCAAGGTCAGGCGTGGCGCTGGCCCCGGGGTTGGCTGAAAGCCTGAGATAAGACACCTGTTGCTGTTGCGCGTCAGGCTCCACCCGTGAGGCCCCCTGACCTCCTCGTGCTCTGCTGCCCCCAGCTCTGGGCTCTTCCTTCTGAATCTGGACCCTCCTAGGTCTGTGTTCGGCACCCAGCGCATCCCCCGCCTCCCTCCTGGGCCCCGCTCTGAGGCCTGTGTACCTTTTCAGGCGTGACGCCTACTCCCATGATGAGCAGCAAGGTAGGGGTGAGGCATGCTCTTGAGGGGGCCTCACTGAGCAGGCGGGGGTAGATGGTGCCATGGATCAGAGAGGCTGCCTGCGGAATCCAGGAGAACAACTCGAGGCCTGATTCCTCTCCTGTCACCCCATCTGAGCTCAGGACACCTGCAGGCACATCCTGGCTGGACCATCCTGGAGCCAGGGACAGAGGTGCCTGGAAAGCAAGCCTCAGACTTCCCTTCCCAGCTCCATCCACCCTAGTTTCCCTTGGGCCTGCGTCGGCCCCCCCAGATCTCCTTCCCCTTGCCAGGGCCCCTGCTCCCTGCCCATCTCCTGGGAGGAATGAGGGCGTTGCTATGGTGACTGACTGTAGCTGACCAGCTGGGAGGGGGCTGGCAGTCAATGTGAGGGGGAGGGGGCGGGAGATATTTGTTTGGGCTTAGGGATTGGGTCAAGTCCCTAAATCTGAAGGGACATGGGCATGCGCAAAGGATTCTGGGAAGAGGATGAATGATGGGACTGGTCAAACGCTTAGTGTCCCCTTCTCATTTTTTTCTTGAGAACCCAAACTGGCCCAACCCGCCTTCTTCCCTTCCAAGTAGCTGAATCCTGACCACTCTCATCTCCACTTGCAGATCGCTGGTTCTCCAGTTGTTCACCTTTTCTCAGCCCCCCTTCCCTCTTCTCTCCCTGACACCAGCCCCATAGGGTCCAGTGCTTAAGAATTTGGGTCTTGGAGTTCCCGTTGTAGCTCAGTGGGTTCCTAACCAACTAGTATCTGTGACGATGCAGGTTCCATCCCTGGCCTCCTCGAGTGACTTAAGGATCCAGCATTGCTGCAAGCTGAGGCATAGGTCGCAGATGTGGCTCAGATACAGTGTTGCGGTGCCTGTGGTGTGGGCCAGCAGCAGAAGCTCCAGTTAGACCCCCTAGCCTGGGAATTTCCTTATCCCTCTGATACGGACTTTAAAAAAAAAAAAAGAATTTGGGTCTAGAGGGAATTCTCTTGGGTGCAGCCGGTTGAGGATCCAGCGTTGTCACTGTAACGGCTTGGGTCACTGCTGTGGCACAGGTTTGATCCTTGGCCCAGGAACTTCCACGTGCTGCAGGTGCGGAAAAAAAAAAAAAAGAATCCAAAACAATTCGGGTCTAGAGACAGATTTCCAGGTTTGGATCCCAGACCACCCACTTAACGGTAGTGCAAGTATCTACATTCTTTGAGCCTCACTTTCTTTATCTGTAAAATGGGCTAAGAGCATATTTTATTGAGTCTGATACATCATTGACTGTAAGATATACCATTATTTATTCCATGTGCCAGCAAAAATGGAAAAAAATACTGCTGGTTATAATTATGATATCATCAAGTATAGGCATAGCCAGTGTTCAGAAGTGTTAAAACGTCCAAAAGTGCATGAGTTAGACTTGATGAAATATGCTCTTAGTACCATCTACCGCACAAGCTGATGTGAGGTTCAAATGAGGGCTCTATAAATGCTGGCTCTTATAATACCTTGTCTAACCGGGGTCCCAAAGCCCCTCCCAACGCACAGTCCCCTCCTCTGACCTCGAGGCTCCCCTAGTTCTCTCTGTCCCCCTCCCTCCTCCTCACTGTCCTCACCGCATCTTGCCCACAGAGATCCTGATCAAGGTACAGGTGTATGTGAGTGGGGAACTGGTGCCCTTGGCCCGGGCCTCCGTGGACGTGTTTGGGAACCGGATGCTGCTGGCCGCTGGCACCACGGACTCGGAGGGCGTGGCCACACTGCCCCTCAGCTACCGCTTGGGCACCTGGGTGCTGGTCACTGCTGCCCGCCCTGGCTTCCTCACCAACTCTGTGCCCTGGCGTGTTGACAAGCTGCCCTGTGAGTGCAGGGGCAGCTGTGGGGGGGGGGGCAGCAGCTGACCCCATCAGCCCCTTCCCAAAATAGTCCTCGGGGGTGGAGGGGCTAGGCTTTCCAGCAGCTGCTGCCTGGGCTGGGGTACCCAGAGGGGGCTGAGGGAGGATGAAGTCACTGAGATTCAGACGGTGGGAGTGCCCAGCCTGGGGGAGGGGAGGCTTTCTCTGGAGCTGACTGGCCACCCCTCCCGCAGTGTATGCATCGGTCAGCCTCTACCTGCTCCCCGAGCGGCCGGCTACCCTCATCCTCTATGAGGACCTGGTGCACATCCTCTTGGGCTCTCCCGGTAAGCCTCCCTCCTCTCCGCGCCCGCCCCCGACCTCTGCCCACACCAGCTCCTCTTCCCTCCCCCTGACTTGGGTATAGAGAGCTCCACCCTGCCACAGGTTAGCTGGGTGCCCTTGGGCAAGTCACTTAACCTCTCTGAGCCTTAGCTTGTTCATCTGTAAGATGTGGCTATTGATAGTATCTACCTTGTCAAATCGAGGTAAGGATGAAATATCAACAAGCATGCAAAAAACAGCACAGAAGGTGGTCAATAAATATTTATTGTTATTGGGGCTTCTCGTGGTTTCTATTCTCCCTCTACTCCTACCATTAGAATTCCCACATCCTGCCACCTTATCTTCAGTGGATCTGCACGTACGTCTTGTGCACCTACTGGGTGCCTGGCTATGTTAGAAGCCAGGGTCATTCTACAGGCATAGAATACCTGTCAAGTGCAAGGCCAAGAGCAGCTCTGTCTACCCCCTGGGCTTTCAGACTCACCCAGCAATACTTCCTGCAGCACCTGTGGTGTGCCAGGTTTTGGGGGGACGGGGGGCTGGGGGATAATGGCAAGGAAGAGAAGACCATCTCCCCGCCTCATGAAGTTCAGCGACGAACTGGACAATAGACAAACAGATCGTTGCCAACCCTGAAATAATTACAGAGCCGGCAGGCATCGGAGTGCAGGATGGCTGCCGACAACACCGGGGAGTAGAGCAGGGCCAGAGGGTTTGGCAGCGGGAGCTGCGGGATGTGTGGGCTCTGGAGCTGAAGGGAGAGCAAAGGCAGCTTCACCGGAGAAGGATCAAGATGCCGGGGCAGAGGGCACAGAGGTGCAGGGGACACTCGGTCTGGCCGTGAAGCTGGGCAGAGGGTGGGCTCCCCCTGGCTGGTACTGGGGAGTCACGTGGGGTTTGGAGGGGAGCCTCCTCTCCCTAATTTACATTCTTAGCTTGAGCCCTTGTCCGCAAATTACTCTTCTTGTTTGCTCATCCTCCTTTCTCTGATCCTGAGGCTTCTAAAATGTCTTTGGAGGTTTCTAAAACGCCACATAAACCCTTTGTTGCCCCCTAGTTTAAAGCCCTCCCACGGCTCCTGCCGCTGTCAGCGGAAAGCCTAGACTCTTTCACAAAGCTGGCAGCACCCTCCGGGATCTGGCGCGGCTCCCACTCCAGTCACCTGCAGTCCCCCGACCCGCAAGCTGCCTCCGAGCCCCTGGGTCTTTCTCCTGTCAGTCCTGAAAGTCCCTCTCCACTGTCTTTCCTGAATTGTACTCATCCTGTAAGGCTCCACGGGGTGTTGCCGAGCGGGGCGGGCCAGACTCCCCTCGCACCTGGCTATTTTAGGAGCAGGCAGGATGGAATGGGGGCGAGAGGAGGGGCCCTGGCACCAGACTGCCTGGGCTTCAATCCCTGGGCTCCAGGGTTGTGACCTTGGGCAAGTTTCTGAACTTCTCCTGCCTCCACTTCTGCATCTATAATACGGGCACCTGCCTCAGGGGCTGTTGTGCGAATTACAGGGGTTAAAATGGGTAACCTGCTTAGAACAGTGGCCAGCATATCTTAAAGCTTAATCGGTGTTAGCTATCAACATATTATATTGGAATATTGTTTATAGGCCCCCTCTCCTCCAAGAGAGCGCGCACACACACACACACACACGCACACACAACCTAAGCTGTCAAAAGCAGTAACCACTAGCCAGATGTAACTATTTAAACTTGAATAAATTAAAAATTCACTGGACTTTGTGTCATGCCTCAGCAGAAACGAATCTGACTAGTGTCCATGAGGACACAGGTTCAATCGCTGGCCTCGCTCAGTGGGTTAAGAATCCGGCATTGCCCTGAGCTGTGGTGTAGTTCGCAGACATGACTCGGATCCCGCATTGCTGTGGCTGTGGCGTAGGCCAGCAGCTGTAGCTCCGATTTGACCCCTAGCCTGGGCACCTCCCTATGCTGCAGGTACAGCCCTAAAAAGACAAAAAAAAAAAAAAAAAAATGTAGTTCTCTAGTCACGCGAACTGCATGTCAAGTGCTTAATAGCCGAGTGTGTCGAGTGGGAACTGTAACAGGCAGCACAGATCTAGAACATTTCCATCCATAGCAGAAAGTTCAA